>JAVHMZ010192397.1:0-23477 GCA_034782995.1 Amazona versicolor
GCCGGAATGCTGACGGCGTTGGGAATCTTGGCTTCCACCACATCGGCCGCCGCATTCATACCGGGGCGCATGCGATCGTCCGGATTTTCGATCGCGGCATACGCTTTGAAACTTCGCGTCGGAGGCCATTCCTCAAAGCTCTGTTCGGTGAGCGGAGTGATGTAGCTAAGCTTCGCGCGGAGAACTTTCTCGGGGAAAGCGTCAACGTGTACCAGGACGGCGTCGCCCACGTTGATTCTTCCGCGATCGACTTCTTCGACGCGGCTTTCCATTTGGAGCGTGGTGAGGTCAGGCACTTCGGCGAGCGCGCCTCCCGGCACGGCGTGGTCGCCGACGCGGTAGGGCTGCGCGCTCATCCAGCCTTGCGAGTAATTGGGGAGATAAGTGATGACCCCGCTCGAAGGGCTCCGCAGCTGCATCAGCGCCAGCCGGCGTTCCGTCAGCGCGACCTGGCTTTTGCTTTCGTCGCGCAGCCGCGTCAAGGAGGCGGTCTTGGCTTCGCCCGCTTTGGTGTGGAGAGCGACCGCGGACTGTTCGACCTTCAGCTTCTCTTGAGCCAAACCGAGATCGATCTCGCTTTCCTGCCCTTGAATGCTGCTCACGATGGCCTGCTTGGAGGCTTCGAGTTTCGCCTTTTCGACTTGATATGCGGCGGATTGGAGATCCAGCTTGTCTTGCTCCGCCGTGATGCGCGCTTGAGCCACGGCTTGATCGAGCGAAGCCTGAGCTTGGGTGAGGGCCGCGGTTTTCTCTTTGATTTCCTGCTCCAAGCGGCTCGGATCGAATTTGACGGCGACCTCGCCGGCTTTCACCAGAGTGCCCGCAGGCGCGAGCCACACGATCTGGAGATCCGGAACATCGAGCGGAGCGGTGAGCTGAACGGAATGATGGGCGCCGAGTTCACCGCGGGAATGGACCAGAACGAGGAAGTCGCCTTGGCGCGCGGTGGCTGTAGGAAGGTTAGGCGCCGACTTAGCGTGATGGAACTGCCGGTAAGCAAAACCGGATCCGGCGAGGACGAAAAGCGCGATACCGGCACGCAGCGCGAGCCTGCGACGGAGCCGGCTCACGGGGCGGGCGCCTCGATGTCGATCGCGGCGGAAAGATCGGGAAGCAAGTGCGGATCGGTCCCTTCCAGGCGGAAAAGAGCCGCGAACGTTTTGACGGAGCTTCCCAGGGCGGCGGTTGCGACGGGACTGGCGGAGGCAAAGCGCGCCCGCAATGACACGCCGGGGAACGCGTCCAGGTGCACGACGCCTTGCACGCCCGCTTTGAGCAAGGCGCCGTCCGGTTCGCCGACATCCAAGCGAACTTGCATCTGCGACGGATCGAACACGCGGAGCAAGGGAGTGCCGGGCCATAGCTGATCGCCCTCTTGAGCATGGCCGCGGGAGCCTTGACGCCAGACGCTTTCGAGCGCCACCATGCCCCCGAGGGTGGCACGGAGTTCAAGGCGGTCGGCGTTGCTTTTCTGGCGCGCAACGACGACTTGTTGGCGATCGCGCTGCAGTTCGAGGACACGGCGTTCGGCCGCTTCGGCGCGGTCGTGCGCGGCGTTGGAGCGGCCCAGGCTGGTGACATGCTCACGGGCGTCTTCGAGTTTGACTTCGTTTTTCTGACGGTCGATTTCGCTGAGAATAGGGCCCTTGCGAATTTCGATCTCGGCTTTGCGGAGGTCGGCTTGCGCGCTTTGGAGGTCGGACGCGCGCTTCTCGGCGTTGTTGCGGTGCTCGGCTGCTTTCTGATCCACCTGATGTTTCAGATCGTCAAATTTGGCTTCGGCTTCGCGGAGTAGTTTGAGTTCGTTGGTGCGGTCAAATTCCGCCAGAACTTCTCCGGCTTTCACGGTGGCGCCGTTGGGAATCAGTTTGGCGAGCGTGAGATTGCCGCCTTGCCCTTCGATGCGGGGAACCTGGACCATCACCGCGTGAACGGCTTCGACGGTGCCGGTGAGCCGGACGCTGCGAACGGGCGGGTTGGCCCACACGAGCGTCGCCAGCAAAATCGGAAAGGTCAGCGCCTGCACGAGCCTTCTCGCCGCGACAGAAATCCGCTCATCCCAGCCGCTCATCCCAATAAGACGCGCGGGAGCGGAAGACCGTTGGGAGATTGTACACGATTTTCTTTGCCTTCGATTCTGCGGATTCATCCGCTTGTAGCATTTTCGTATCCCGCGCCATTGTTGCTACAACTGGCGAGGCGTTGGAGGAGGAGTGCAAGCCCGACGCGTAGGGCTTCGAACGCACAGGCGTGCCATCGGTGACGCACTACCATGTTGACGCCGTGACAGTAGACTGAAATCAAATGCGGATCGCGCTCGGCCAGATTAATCCGACGGTCGGGGACATGGCCGGGAACGTCGCGCTGATGACCCGATTCTCGGCGCGCGCGGCGGCGGGCGGGGCGGACTTGATCGTTTTTCCGGAGCTCTCGATCACGGGATATCCGCCGCGCGATCTGGTGGAGAAGCCGAGCTTTATCCAGCGGTCTCGAGACGCACTGTGCGAGTTGGCGCGGGCAACGGCGGAGCTGCCGATCGGGATTGTGACCGGATATGTGGGGGATTCGGCAAAGACAACGGGCAAGCGCGCGACCAATCGGGCTGCATTTCTGCGCGAAGGGCAAATTCGGTCCGAGCAGATCAAGACGCTGCTGCCCACCTACGATGTGTTCGATGAGACGCGCTACTTCGTTCCGGGCGAGAAACGCAACACGGTCCGGTATTGCGGGCGCAACATGGCCATCGCGGTGTGCGAGGACGCGTGGAACGACAAGCAGTTTTGGGAACGAAGGCTTTACAACCTTGACCCGGTGGAGGAGATGGCGGGGATGGGCGCCGACCTTCTCATCAGCATCAACGCGTCGCCGTATTCGCTGGGCAAGCGCGAATTGCGCCATGCGATGTTCGCGACGGCTGCGCGTCAATACGGCTTTCCGGTGGTGATGGTGAATCAAGTTGGCGGCAACGACCAGCTGCTGTTCGACGGGTCAAGCTTTGTGATGAACCGGAGCGGGGACGTGGTCGCCTCGGCGTGTTCATTTGCGGAGGATCTGGTTTTCGCGGAGCTGCCGGGCGGGCAGGGAGACCGGCACGCGAATTTCGGCGACGAAGACGAGGCGGCGTTTGAAGCGCTGGTGATGGGGACGCAGGATTACCTGCGGAAATGCGGGTTCCGCAGAGTGCTGCTGGGTTTAAGCGGCGGCATCGATTCGTCGCTGACGGCGGTGATCGCGGTCGAAGCAGCGGGGCGGGAGAATGTGATCGGAGTGGCCATGCCGGGGCCGTACTCGTCGGGCCACAGCGTAGACGATGCGCGGGCGCTGGCGGGCAATCTAGGTATTCGGTTCGAGGTGATTCCGATTTCGCCGGCTTATGAGCAGTTCGCGCGCTCGCTCGATCCGGTGTTCGCGGGGTTGAAGCCGGACGTGACGGAGGAGAATCTCCAGGCGCGCTTGCGCGGCGTGACGCTGATGGCGCTGTCTAACAAGTTCGGCGCGCTGGTGCTGACCACGGGCAACAAGAGCGAACTGGCGGTGGGGTATTGCACGCTGTACGGAGACATGTGCGGCGGCTTGGCGGTGATCAGCGACGTGCCGAAGACGCTGGTGTATGAGCTGTCGCGCGTGGCGAACCGGCGATGGAGCAATGCGATTCCGGAGTCGGTGTTTGAGAAGCCGCCGTCGGCGGAGCTGCGGCCCGATCAAAAAGATTCCGATTCGCTGCCTCCGTACGACGTGCTGGACGCGATTCTGCGCGGCTATGTGGAAGAGATGCGATCGCCTGCTGAGATTGCGGCCGAGCTGAGCGTACCCGTTGCGCTGGTTTCCGAGATTGCGCGGAGAGTGGACGGGAACGAGTACAAGCGCCAGCAAGCCGCGCCAGGTTTGCGGGTGACTACGAAGGCGTTCGGCGTGGGCCGGCGGTTTCCGATCGCGCAGAAATACCGGGAGTGATCACGATGAAACGTTTGGCGGCAATTGCCGGAGTGTGTCTGCTGGCTGGAATATTGGTGTCGCAGCCCGCTCCGCGCGAGCAGGTGGGGCCGCTGCCGTCGGGCGGCTTTTTGCTGAACAGCGGATGGAAGCTGACGCCGGCGGGAACGCAGGTCGCGGTGGGGACGTTTCCGATGTCGAGCGCGCTTTCCAAGGACGGCCGATTCCTTGTGGTTCTGAATGCGGGCGTGGACGCGCCAACGTTGAGCATGATCGACGTGGCGGCGCGGAACGAGATCAGCCGCACGCCGGTGCCGGACGGCTGGCTGGGCTTGGTGTTCAATCCGGCGGGCGACCGGCTTTATGTGGGCGGCGGAGCGCACGCGGCGATTTACGAATTTAATTACTCGGACGGGAAACTGGCGGTCGCGCGGACATTTTTCCTCGCCGATGCGGCCAAGCGGACCTACAAGGATTTCACCGGCGATCTGGCTTTCACGCCGGACGGAAGGCTCCTGTATGCCGCCGATTTGTATCATGACGCGCTGGCGGTGATCAACCCGCTTTCCGGCGTGATTATCGAAAAAATCAGAACGGGCCGGCGGCCGTACCGCATCTTGTTCGCGCCACACGGGAAAACTTTCTATGTAACCAGCTGGGCGGACGGAACGATGACGCAGTATGCGTCGGCCGACAACAGCCTCCAGAACACGATGCGGCTCGGACCGCATCCCACGGACATGGTTTGGCGGCACGGCGAGACGGGCAACACGATCTTCGTGGCGGCCGCAAACACGAATTCGGTGTACTCGGTGACGGTTCCAGACAGCGGCGAGCTGAGCCGGGGGCAGACCATCAGCGTGGCGATGTCCGCGCGCCAGCCGCTGGGCATGACGCCGAGCGCGCTGGCCATGAGCGCGGATGCCAAAACGCTCTATGTGGCCTGTTCGGATGCAAATGCGGTCGGGAGCATCGACCTGTCTCAGGAACGGATGGTGCTCGCGGGTTTCATTCCGGCGGGGTGGTATCCAACTGCCGTGCGCGCGCTCGCGGACGGCACACTGGTCGTGCTGAACGGGCGCGGAGTCCGGTCGTACGCCAATCCGCAGGGGCCCGATCCGACCAAAGCGGTGGAGCGTTCGCATGCGGCAAACATGTCTGAGCGGCAGTACGTGGCGGCAATGCAGAAAGGCACCGTCAGCTTTGTGGCACCGCCCGATGAAAGCCGGTTAATGCAATACTCTCAAGCCGTATTAATAAACGCGGCCTATACCGATGCGAAGCTGGACAGCAAGCCGGTGCTGCCGGCGGCAATCAAGCATGTGCTCTTTATTGTGAAAGAGAATCGCACGTACGATCAGGTTCTGGGCGACGTCAAGCAAGGCAACGGCGACGCGTCGCTGGTGCTGTTCGGGGAGAACGTGACACCCAACCTGCACAAGCTGGCGCGCGAGTTCGTTCTTCTGGACAACTTCTACGTGAACGCGGACGTCAGCGCGGACGGACATAACTGGAGCACGGCGGCGATCGCATCCGACTATGTGCAGAAGCTGTGGCCCGCGAATTACGGCGGGCGCCGCGAGCATTACGACTTCGAAGGCGGCGAACCGGCAGCGCTTCCGCCGGCTGGGTATCTGTGGAACAACGCCGCGCTGGCGTGCATTTCGGTGCGCAACTACGGCTACTTCGTCAACAACACGAAGGCAGCCGCAGGACCGGGCGGGATGCAAGTGGCGTCCGTGCGCGACGCGCAGCTCGCTACGGTGACGGACATGAAGTATCGCGGGTTCGACTTGGATTACCCGGATGTGGAACGCGCCAACGAGTTCATTCGTGAGTTGAAAGAAGCCGAGCAATCGGGCAAGTTCGCGCAGCTGAATTTGATGCGGCTGGGCAATGATCATACTTCCGGGCTCGCTTCCGGAAAGATCGCACCGTTGAGCGCGGCGGCGGATAACGATCTCGCGGTCGGCATGGTAATCGAAGCGCTGAGCCGGAGCAAGTTCTGGAATGAGACGGCGGTGTTCATTGTGGAGGACGACGCGCAAAACGGGCCGGACCACGTGGACTCGCATCGTTCGCCCGCATTTGTGCTTTCTCCTTTCACGCACAGGCACATCACGGACAGCAGCATGTACAACACGACTTCGGTGCTGCGGACCATGGAACTGATTTTGGGATTGCGGCCGATGACGCATTTCGACGCGGGGGCGCGCGTGATGAACACGGTGTTTCAAAGCACGGCGGACTTGACGCCGTTTGCGGCTGAGCAGGCGCGCACGTCACTAACGATGCGAAACCCGAAGAACGACAGCGCTGAGACTGCACGCTTGAATTTGCAAGATGCCGATTTAAACGATGACGATGAGATGAATGCGGAAGTTTGGAGGGCAGTGCGCGGACAGCATCAGCGGACCGCAATCGCGAAAGCCAAATAAAAGAGCGGCCCCAAGTGAAGCCGCCCTTCGAGAAAGATTTGTAAGTGACGAGTTAGCCTTCCTTGTGCATGGAATTATGATTCAAGAGCCGCTCAAAGTTTTCAGAGCCGGCGGGCGGCTGAACATCACCGTTCAGGATTTCTTTGTTGCCCAAGTCCTGGCCGTAGAGTTCTTTGTTGGTGTCGTGATCTGGGCGAAGGGTCGCACCGGAGAGAGCCAAGCCGGCGAACAATCCGCGAGCACGCGAATAAGACAAGATTTCAGCATGCATCTGCGCGTCGGTTTCAGCGCTCAGGTCGCGTCCCACGGGTCCGGCCGCGGCTGTCGCGTCGCCGCCGATGGTGAACTTATCTTGCAGAAGCTTCTGCTGACCGCTGGGGTTCATGACGAGAAGGATCACGTCCTGTTCAGAGGCGCCGATCTGAAATCCGACGCTGCCGCCTTCAACGGCGATAGCAGCTGGCGCGCTCCATCCGGCGCCGCCGCTCGCCTTGCGGCAGGCCACAAAGCCTCTGCCGTACTTAGCGCCGAAAATGAAACCAGCTTTCTTGACACCCGGAACGACAGCAATGCATTGAGCTTTGCTAATTAGATCCTGAGGGACACCCTTGTCGTTCATCCCCATCATTTCCTGAATAACGGTGGCGGCATCGTCAAGCCGTTTGGTCGCTTTGTCAGCTGCAAAAAGGGATGGCGCGACGGCCAAGGCGGAACAAGTGAATACGAAGGACAAACGTGTCATGTAAATCTCCTGCGAGCGAAAGAGCGCGTGGCGGACCAACGTGAGATTCCTCACTTTGAGTGCACAACTGCAAACAACCCGGGCTAAGCTGATAACACACCATGAACATTGAGATTCTGCTGACTGAAGCAGAGATAGCGGGCGAGTTCACCGAAGCTTTAGAAGCGCGGGACCTGCCGGAAAAGTTTTTCTATTGCTTTCCGCTGTCAGTGAAAGAGTGGCTCGCACTCGCCGCGCAGCCGGATTATCAGGAACTGGTGAACTCCTGGACGGCGGTGAGCGGCCGCGTACGGGAGCTGACCCGTCATTTCGGAGCGGAAGTGCCAGTGGTGAGCTTCGGCGCGGGGGACGGCCACAAAGACCGCCTGGTGCTGCGGGCGGTTACGGCAGCCGGGAAGACCGCGAAGTATTATCCCGTGGACGCGAGCCAGACGCTACTGGAAACAGCCTGCGCGGGCGCTGAAGACGATGACGTGGAAACGGTGGGCATCAAAGCCGACATTTCCAGCCGCATGCACATTCTGCTGGCGGCGGATGCGGCCGAGGCGCCGCGCTTGTTTCTGATGGCGGGCAACACGCTGGGCGGGTTCGATCCGCTGGATCAGGTGAAGAACATTTCCGACGCGATGCGGTCGGGGGATCGCTTGATCGTGGACGGCGAACTGAACACGCCCGAAGCGATGGCGTTCATGGAATCCGAGAAGGCGCGTGAGTTCGCGTTTGCTCCGCTGGCAAGCATAGGGGTGGCGCCCGACGACGGCCGCGTGCGGTTTGAGCACAAGCGCGACGGGCGTCACGGAGGTTTGGCGATGGTGACCACGCATTTTCTGGCGGAGCGCGATTTGCGGATCGCGATCGCAGGCGCGGAGGCGGCGTTGGCGCGCGGCGAACGCATTTTTCTGAATTTCCGTTATCTATACACGCCGGAAGCGTTCACGTGGCTGATTGAGAAGCACGGAGGGCTGCGGTTCGAAGAGCAGATTTATTCGGTGGACGGCAGGTTCGTGACGGCGGTGTGCGCGAAGTAAGGCGTGAAGCTAAGAGCGCAGATAAGCGTGCGCGAAAAGATATAGCGTCATCAGCAACCCAGTGCCGATTACAAAGAGGCGGATCCATTTGCCGGGCAGACGCTGGGCGAAGTGAGCGCCGAAGTAGCCGCCCGCAATGGCTGCAATCGCCATCAGGAGAGCGTGAGGCCAGTCCACAATGCCTTTGAGAACGAACACCGCGGCGGCGATGCCGTTGAGACACCCGGCAAGCACCGTTTTGATTCCGTTCATGCCATGGATGTCCGTCATCCCGTAAATCGCCAGAGCTGCGAGCATCATGATGCCAATTCCGCCGCCGAAGTAGCCGCCGTAAATTGCTATGGCGACTTGCGACACCACCAGCGCGCCGAAACCGAAGTGAATCAAGCGTTTCAGCGCCAGCCCGATGCTTCTGCCAAAGGCGAAGATGCCGGTGGCGAACAGCAGCAGCCACGGCATGAGCCCGACAAAGATGGATTCCGGAGTGATCAGAAGCAGAACGGCTCCGGCGGCGCCGCCCAAAAGGCTGATGATCACCAGAACGCGAAGGCTGATCCCTTCGAGGCGCGTTACGCCGCGGCGGTAGGAGTACGCGCTGGCGAACGATCCGGGAAGCAGCGCCACCGTGCTTGTGGCGTTGGCCGCTACGGCGGGCACTCCGATGAAGATCAGCGCGGGAAGTGTGAGAAAGCTGCCTCCGCCCGCGACAGCGTTCAAGGCGCCAGCAAGGAACGCAGCGACGAAGATCAGAAGCAGGCTCATGGAAAGGCGGCGTCGAAGGCTTGCGCAAGATCGGCGCGCAGGTCATCTAAATCTTCCACGCCGACCGAAAGGCGCACCAACGTGTCGCCGATTCCGGCGGCTTGTCTCTGCAGCGCGGGGACCGAGGCGTGCGTCATGATGGCGGGATGCTCGATCAGGCTTTCTACGCCGCCAAGGCTTTCGGCGAGCGCGAACACGCGGCAGTGTTCCAGGAAGCGCCGCGAGTTTTCGATGCCGCCTCTTAAAAACATGGTGATCATGCCGCCCCCCGCGCTCATTTGACTGCGCGCCAGGGCGTGCTGCGGGTGCGACGGCAGTCCCGGATACACCACGCGCTCGACGCACGGATGCGTTTCGAGCCACTGCGCGAGCGCGAACGCGTTGGCGCAGTGCCGCTCCATGCGGAGATGCAGCGTTTTCAAACCGCGGAGAACGAGAAAGGAATCGAACGGCGCGGCCACGGCTCCGACGGAGTTTTGAAGAAAGGCGAGCTGTTCGGCAAGCTCGGGATCGGCCGCAACGGCAACGCCGCCCACCAGATCTGAGTGCCCGTTCAGGTATTTGGTAGCCGAGTGAATCACGATGTCGAAGCCGTGCTCTAACGGGCGCTGGAGAAAGGGGCTGGCAAACGTGTTGTCGCAAACGGCGACGAGCTTGTGTTCGCGGGCGATGCGCGCCACGGCGCTCAGATCCACCAGGTTCAGCAGCGGGTTGGATGGAGTTTCGATCCAGACCATACGGGTTTCCGGCGTGACGGCGGAGCGGAGCGTTTCGGGATCGGTGAGATCGAGAAAGGTGAAGCGGAGAGCCGCGGAGCGTTTGCGCACGCGCTCGAAAAGACGGAACGTGCCGCCATACAGATCGTTGTTGCCGATCACGTGACTGCCGGAATCGAGCAGGTCGAGCACGGTGGCCATGGCCGCGAGGCCGGAAGCGAAAGCGAACCCGCGCGTACCGCCTTCCAGATCGGCCACGCAGCGTTCGTATGCAAAGCGCGTGGGGTTGTGGCTCCGCGAATATTCAAAACCTTTGTGGACGCCGGGGCTTTCTTGCACATAGGTGGAGGTGGCATAAATAGGCGTCATAATGGCGCCCGTTGACGGGTCGGGCGTCTGGCCAGCGTGTATGGCGCGGGTTCCGAATTTGAGGGCCATGATTTTAGGATGAACTGCTTCCAGGATGACTTACTTGAGGCGGCGGCGCAGATGGGCGAGCAGATCGGAGCGCGTGATCAAGCCCAAGAAATCCTCGCCGTTCATGACCAGGGCGACAAGACCGCGGTCCAGGATGCGCGTGACATCTTCGAGGCTGGCGGAGACGCCGACGGTTTCCAGGCGGCTGGTCATGGCGGAGCGGACGGGGCGCCCGAAACGGCCGCTGTCGCGGTGAACGGCGAAGAGCAAATCGGACTCATCAAGGATGCCGACCGGCCGGCCATTTTCCATCACTGGAACCTGGGAAACGTCAGCGACACGCATGCGCTGAAACGCGGTGAGCAGAGGATCGTCGGGGCTCACGGTGATGAGCGCGCCCTCTTCATAGCGGCGGGTGAGCAGGTCGCGGAGATCACCGCAGGGAGGCCGGTCGATGTAGCCGTTGTCGAGCATCCAGTAATCGCTGTACATCTTGGACAGATATTTGTTGCCGGTGTCGCAGATAAAGGTGACCACACGTTTGGGTGCGGTCTGCTCGCGGCAATAGCGCAAGGCGGCGGCAACCAGGCAGCCGGAGGACGACCCTCCCAGAATGCCGAAACGGCGGAGCAGCGCGCGGGCGGTTTCAAAGCTTTCCGCGTCGGGAATGGAGTACGCTTTCTTGACGCGCGACAGATCGGCAATGGCGGGCGGGCAGTTTTGGCCGATGCCTTCGACGGCGTACGGGCCGTCGGGTCCGGGCATGCCGTTGTTGACGTATCCGGCGAGAGCTGAACCCTGCGGGTCGGCGAGCACGAGCTCGGTGCGGGAACTTACGCGCGCGAAAAAGCGGCTCAACCCCGTGACGGTGCCTCCCGAGCCTACGCCGCACACCACCGTGTCGAGTTCGTGAGCGAGCTGTTCCCAGATTTCGGGTCCGGTGGTGCGCTCGTGCGCGAGGGGATTGGCGGGATTTTTGAATTGATTGACGTGATAGAAGCTGTCGCCTTCGGCGGTGATGCGCGTGGCGAGGTTCATGTAGTAGGCGGGATGGTCCGCGCCGACATCGGAACGGGTGAGGCGGATGTCGCAACCGAAAGCACGCAGGTGCGCGATCTTTTCGGTGGACATTTTGTCCGGTATCACGAGAATGAGGCGGTAGCCTTTGGCGGCGGCCACCAGCGCCAGTCCGAGACCGGTGTTGCCCGCGGTGGCTTCGACGATGGTTCCGCCGGGCTTGAGCTCGCCGCTTTCCTCGGCCGCGTTGATCATGCTGACCGCGATGCGGTCTTTGATGGAGCCGCCGGGGTTTTCATTTTCCAGTTTTAGGAACAGGCGGCAGGGGCCGGTGTCGAAGCCCTCCAGTTCGACCATGGGCGTGTTTCCGATCAGGCCGATGACGTTGTTGGGAACCGCGGAAGCGGGCACGTTCGCATCCTAACGCATCGCGCACCGGGGCGGAAAACAAACTTTAACCGCGTGCGGTGTAACAAGTGGCACCCTACGTGCGTTTTCCATTGCAGAGATCACGAGATCTCCAGCGAAAAGAGAAAATTATGCACAGACAGATGCTCCGCTTTGCTCTTTCCACGGTATTCAGCACGGTTGTGGCGGCTGGTTTGGCGTCGGCCGCTCCGCAGGATCAGCCTCCGCCTCCGGCGCAGGATCAATCCGCTCCGCCCGCGGACCAAGGCGGTCCGCCGCCGGACGCGATGGGACCGGGGCGGCAGGGTCCGAACGGCGAACGGATGATGCAGATGATGGTCAAGCGGCTGAATCTGACGCCGGATCAGCAGAGCCAAATCAAGCCGATCATGGCCGATGAGATGAGCCAGGTAATGGGCGTGCGAAATGATGCGTCGCTTGCGCCGCGCGACCGGATGCAGAAGATGCGGTCGATTCACGAGGATTCCAACGCCAAGATCAAGGCCATTCTGACGCCTGAGCAGGCAACGCAGTTCGATGCGATGCAGCAGCAGCAGCGCGACCGGATGCGCCAGCGCCGGCAGGGCATGCAGAACGGTGCTGGCGGCGCGGATGCGGGGCCGCCTCCACCGCAGGACAATCAATAACAACCGCTGGTGGTGATTGCAACCGCGGCGAGCGGGCTCTATCGCAGAGTCGGCTCGCCGCTTCGTTGTGTCGCGGCATGATGTGTTGCGGCATGATAAGACAGCATGGCGATGCGACGGGCGCTTCTCAGCGTCACCGACAAGACCGGGATTGTTTCGTTCGCGAAGGGGCTCGATCGGCTTGAGTTTGAGCTGATCTCGACCGGCGGAACGGCGCGCGCGTTGCGCGACGCAGGTCTGCCAGTTCGCGATGTGGCGGACGTCACTGGCGTTCCCGAGATGCTGGACGGTCGTGTGAAAACGATGCATCCGAAGATCACCGGGGGCATTCTTGCGGTGCGAAGCAATTCTTCGCATCGTCAAGCAGTCTCCGACCACGGGATTCCGCTGATCGATCTTGTGGCGGTGAATCTATATGCGTTTGAGGAAGCCGCGTCGCGGAAAGACGCGAAGCTCGGCGACCTGGTAGAGAGTATCGACATCGGCGGCCCATCATTGATCCGTTCGGCTGCGAAGAATCACGCGGACGTGGCTGTGGTCACTTCACCGGAGGATTACCCGACGATTATGCAGGAGCTTGAGGCGGGTGGCGGAGTTGTATCGGCGGAAACGCGCTGGCGGCTCGCGAAGAAAGCGTTCGCGCGCACGGCGGAGTATGACGCAGCCATCGCACGCACGTTGGCGCAGTGGGATCGCGACACCTCCTATGAAAGCGCCGCAAGCGAGCTTCCCGATCCCCTGCTGATCCGCGAACGCCGAAGTGCGAGCTTGCGCTATGGCGAGAATCCTCATCAACACGCGGCAGTGTACGGCGAAGGCACGGACGGAATCGTCGGGGCCGTGCAGCTCGGCGGCAAAGAACTTTCTTATAACAATCTGGTGGATCTAGATGCGGCTTGGGCGCTGGTGGAGGAGTTTCAGAATCCGGCGGCTGCGATCATCAAGCACACCAATCCCGCCGGATGCGCGGAGCAGTCCAGTTTGGCGGAAGCGTATGCGCGCGCTTTCGAATGCGATCCCGTTTCGGCGTTCGGCGGCGTAGTTGGGTTGAATCGGGAGGTGGATGAAGCCACCGCGGTCGAAATGGCCAAACTGTTCCTGGAGGCTATTGCCGCGCCCGGTTACACGCCCGCAGCGCTTTCCATTTTAAAGGCCAAAAAGAATTTGCGTCTTCTTCAGGTGCGGTCCGCGCCGCCAGGGCTTCAAGTGCGCAGCATTTCTGGTGGCTTTATGGTTCAGAAGGAGGACTGGCATCGTGCAACGCGTGCGGATTTCCGCGTGGTGACGCAACGCGCGCCCACGGAAGCCGAGTGGGCCGCGCTCGAATTTGCATGGACCGTGGCCAAGCACGTGAAATCCAACGCGATCGTTTACGCGCGCGCTGGCCAGACGCTGGGCATCGGTGCGGGGCAGATGAGCCGTGTGGATTCGGTGAAGATCGGCGCGTCAAAAGCGGTGTTGCCGCTTGGAGGTTCCGCCGTGGGAAGCGACGCATTCTTTCCGTTTCCGGACGGTCTGGAAGCTGCCGTGAGCACCGGCGCGGTTGCGTTTATTCAACCAGGCGGGTCGGTTAAAGATTCCGAGGTGATCGCCGCGGCGGACCGCCTAGGCGTCACGATGGTGTTCACGGGCGTGCGGCATTTCCGGCACTAGCATTTGAACTAACCTTAAGAGTACAGTTTCAGGGGAGGTTCAGGATGCGAGTTTGGATTTGCGCCGCGGCGCTGTTAGGGAGTGCGCTTGCGCTCCAAGCGCAGTCGACCACAGGAACGATTCTCGGCGTGGTTACGGATCCCACCAACGAACCTGTGCCTGCGGCTCAGGTCCACGTGCAGAATCGGGGCACGGGACTCGAGCAGAACGTCGAGACGAATTCTGAAGGCAGCTTTATCGTTTCCAATCTTCCGCCGGGCTTTTATCAGGTAGATGTGACCAAGGCAGGATTCAAACTTCTGTCGCGCTCCGGTCTTGAACTGCTGATCGATCAGAAGCTCCGGCTCGACTTGGCGCTGAACTTAGGCGAAGTGTCGGAAAAGATCGTGGTGGAAGGCGCCGCGCCGGTGCTTCAGACGGAGAGCGCGGCGACGGGAACAGTGATCGAGTCGCGGCAAATTGTCGACCTTCCATTGCTAGGGCGTAACTTCCTGGACTTGACGCTGCTGATCCCAGGGGTTGTTGCGGGCGCGGCTGGCAACAACGCTAACTATTCGGTGAGCGGGCAGCGCGAGTTCGGGAATTCGATTGTGGTGAACGGCGCGGAAGTAACCGGCAACCGGAACAACGACACAGGAATCCGTCCCAGCGTGGATGCTGTGCAGGAGTTTAAAGCGCTGACGTCTTCCTACGCGCCGGAATTCGGCCGCGCCGCGGGCGGGGTGATCGCCGTGCAGACGAAATCCGGCACTAACGGAGTTCATGGAAGCTTGTACGAGTTTCTCCGGACGAACAGCACCACGGCGCGGTCGTTCTTCTCGACGGAACCCTCCGGCTTGAAGCAGAATAACTTCGGAGCTTCCGTGGGCGGCCCGATCATTCACGACAAAACTTTCTTTTTCGCGAGTTATGAAGGGCTGCGCTCGCGCGATGTGTATTCTTATCTGGACACAACCGTTCCTTCGGGAATGATTCAGTATTTGCCGAACGGGGATGTGGATCTGTCGAAGCTAGTTGACCCGTACACAGGGAACCAGATACCGATTTTCGATCCGGATTTCTATAATGCCAATTACTATTCGCAACAGTTTCCAGGCAATGTAATTCCGGCCAGCCGGGTCAGTCCTGCCGGAAAGAAGATTTTGCAGACCTTGTTTCCGGCTCCCAATGCTCCGGGCACGAACTTCGGATGGTTCAGCAACTTCAATGTGCAGCAGCGCTACCAATATGATTCGGACACCGGCGATGCGCGCATCGATCATATTTTTAATCCGAAAGACCGGGTCAGCCTCACATACGATGTAGGCGGTTTCAGCAGCCTGACGGGAGATCCGTATGCCGGATCGATCCCCGTTTCCGGGGGCGGGAGTTCCGACCTCGCGGACAAGAGCGGCTCGGTAAATCAGGTAATCGGGGCGGATTGGACGCACGTGTTCAATCCCGCGCAGCTAAACGAGTTTCGATTCTCGTATTTGCGGACCACGTTTGACCAGACCGATTTGCTGCACGGCACGGACTTGGCCCAGGCTTACGGCATTCAGAACGTCAACATACCCGGATTTCCGCAGACTTCCGGCTTTCCGCAGATCCAGCTGGCTTTCGGACCTGTAACGGGAGGCTCCACCTATAAGCCGCTGGCGTTTCTGGACAGCAATTACCAGGCGGCAGATAACTTCTCCTGGGTGCGCGGCAAACACAGCATGAAGTTCGGCTACGATTTCCGGCATCTGGAATCAAACCCGGATTTTTCTTTGTTTCCCACGACGTACGAATATTTTAACGGCCCTTATGCCAGCCTAACCAGCGACCCGACCTATACTTTCTATGACCCGTCCGCCTATTACGGTACGGGCGGAAGCGACATCGCCGATCTGCTGCTGGGACTGCCGGGTTTTGTAGATCAGGGTTTGCAGCTCGAACGCGCGACCACGACGTCGCTGGAAAACCACTTCTACCTGCAGGATACGTGGCAAGTGACGCCTTCGCTGGTGCTCACTTACGGTCTCCGTTATGAGTATCAGGCGCCGTATTCGGAGTCGAAGAATCGCATCTCTAACTTCGACACCGCCACGCAGTCCATGTTATTGGCCGGGCTGGGCGGAAATTCCCAAACTCTTGTTAATCCGGACAAAAACAACGTCGGACCGAGGATTGGCATCGCGTGGCGAGCGACGCCAAAAACGGTGATCCGGACCGGCTGGGGACTTTTCTATTCGCCGGAAAACGACGCCAGGAGCGATGTGCTTTCGAAGAATTATCCGTTCTTTATTCAGCAGAGTTTTGCGAACTACACCGGGGCGGGCTATTACTCTTATGTGCTGGACACGGGAGTGGCCCGGCCGACCACTATCAATATCCCTCAGGGCGCCACCTCCATCCCTCTCGCGAGCATTCCCGATGCCGCGGTGCAGACGGTTTACGGCGTGGATCCGAATTTCCCCACGGGATATTCCGAATCGATGAATTTCACCGTGCAGCGCGAACTGTTTCATAACTTCAGCCTGGAGGCGGGCTATGTGGGCGCGTTCGCAAGAAAGCTGCCTTACGCAGTGGGGAATCTCAACCAGAACGGGCGCATTTCAAGCTCGCTGGGCATCATTCAAGGCCAGTTCTCGATCGGCAACAACAATTACAATTCGCTGCAGGTGAAGGCGGACAAGCGTTTCTCTCACGGCTACAGCTTTCTCGCGTCTTACACTTACTCGAAAAGCATTGACAACGGTCCGGCGCCGTTCAATCTCGGAAGAAACAGCCAAGGACCGCAGGACCCGTACAATCTCACTGCGGAACGCGCCGATTCTTCGTCCGATGTCCGCCATAATTTTGTGGGCAGCAACATTTGGGAGCTGCCCATTGCTCGCAATGCGCATGGCTTTACAAAGGCGGCTTTGGGCGGCTGGCAAGTCAATGCCATCACGGTGCTGCGAACCGGTCTGCCGGTGAACGTGATCCGAAACGGCCACGTTCAGGGTTACCCCGGGCTGCGTCCCAATGTCACAACGGATCCCAACCTGCCGCGCGATCAGCGGACGCTTGCCCGCTACTTCGACACCGCGGCTTTCACAGTGGCTGGGCTTCCGACGACAGGGTTCGGCGACGCGGGGCGGAACATCGTTCGGGGCCCTGGTTACATCAACGCCGACGTGTCGCTCTTCAAAGATTTCACGGCGCGTGACCGCTACACGCTGCAACTGCGGATTGAAGCATTCAACATCGCCAACAACGCGCACTTCGCCAATCCGGTGGGAGATTTATCGGAGGGCGATTTCGGGCAGATCACGAATACGATCGGTAATCCGCGGATTATGCAGTTCGCGGCCAAGCTGAAATTCTAAGCCCGGCGTCCATGATAGGTCGTTTCGTGTGTGCGGCGCTGCTGCTGTCACCGTTGGTTTGCGCGGCACAGCGGCAGCAGCCGTTCACGCTGACCGAAGCCGCTGGCGTGGACTGGTTTCAAGACAGCCGGGGCAATCTGTTTTTCTCGAACGGCGTGGACGTAGTCGATGAGAAGACGGCCGGAAAACAGCTCCAATCGTGGGGCTTCAACACTATCGGCGCATGGTCCGATCCGGCGTTTAAAAACGGCAGCCTGCCTTTCACGGTCGAGCTGCACCTCGGATCGAGCCAGGGATTTCCGTGGTGCGATTTCATGAGCGACCGGTTTGCTCTCGGTATCAGGGACGCGGCTGAAACTGCGGCGCGCCAGTATCGCGCGAATCGACAGCTGCTTGGCTATTTTTCGGACAACGAACTCGGGTGGTGGGGGCCGAGCATTTTCCTTTACCAGCTGCGGCAGCCGCCGGAGAGCGCCACGCGGCGGAAACTGTTTGCAACGCTTCGGGAACACTACCGCGGATCATTCAAAGCTTTGGAGAAAGACTTTGAAGTGCGCGGCGCGCGCGACTGGCAGCAGCTGGAAGCGCAGCGGCCGCCCCAATTGTTCATCCGGCCGGGACACGACGCCACGGGCGCAATCGAGGCATTCACGGGCGTCGCGGCGGAACGCTATTACAGCGTCACTGCCGGAGCGCTCCGCGCCGCTGACAGCGGCCACTTGCTGCTGGGTGACCGATATGCGGGGTATTGGGAAATGCCCATATTCAGGCTGCTGCACGCTATCTGGATGTCGTTTCCACGAACTATGGCGCGGAATTCAACGACGGGTCGCTGAGCCGTTTTTACCTGGACGCGCTGCACCGGACTACGCAAAAGCCCATTCTGGTGACCGAATATTACTTCGCGGCGATGGAAAATCGCAGCTCTAACAGCAACCGCGGCGCGATCTTTCCAACGGTGCAAACGCAGGCCGAGCGGGCGCGGTCGTTTGCACGTAATCTTTCCAGTCTGGCCGCGCTGCCGTACGTAACGGGCGCGCATTGGTTCCAATATCGCGATGAACCGGGCGGCGGCCGGGCGGGAGACGGCGAGGACTACAACATGGGTCTGGTAGATACGCGCGGCGCGCCTTACGAGGAGCTCACAGAGGCGGCGAAGAGGATCGATGTCGCGGCGATTCATCGTTCGCAAAAATCTTCCGAGCCAGCGAAGATCGTCGCGCCCTCCTCTCCATATGCATGGAATGAGCTAGAAGCGTGGCCGCGCAAACAGCATCTCATCGAGCCAGGCGAGCCCGCCGCACCCGCGGATTTATACGCGCGGCGCGAGGGAGAATGGTCGTGGATCGCCATCCACTACATGGATTTCGCCGAGCCCAAGCTGTACCGCACGCCGGAGGAACTCGATGGGGACGGCGCGCGCATCGCGATCCGTTCGCCGGGCCTGCGGGATATCACGCTCACCGTCCATGCGGACGGAACGGTGCGGTGCTCGAGTCCGCTCGCGCAAGCGCGGCTGATCCAGCGCGGCACGCGGTACGTGCTGATGGCGCGTATTCCAAAAACATCCTCCTTTCAGTGCAACATGCGGAGCGCGGGCGGCGCCTGGCGCGCGTCGTGGTCGGTCCATTGAGCTCCGTTTCGCCCGTCGGGAACCGAACGCACCGATCCGGTGTCCAACTGATTGCAGGCATCTTGCGATCCTGATAGCTTGTATTGAGCCGCCATGGCCTCTTCCTTACTCGTCGATCTGCTGGCACATTCTTATCCGGAGGCGGGACATCCGGCTGCCGCGGCAGAGGACGCGCGGCTGCTGGCCGGGCTCCAGGCGGGAGCGGAGCGGGATTATGAGCTGCTGATCGAGCGTTTTCAGCAGCCGGTTTACAACCTCGCGCTCCGTTTGATTGCAGATCCTTGCGACGCGGGCGACATTGCGCAGGAAGTGTTTCTGAAGGTGTTCCGCAACGTCCATACGTTCCGCGGGCAGAGCAGTCTGCGCACGTGGATTTACCGCATCACGGTAAACGAAGCGCACAACCGGCGCCGCTGGATTTTCCGGCACAAGCACAATGAGGTGGGTCTGGACGAGTCTCCCGACGCGGAGACTCCGATTCAATGCCATGTGGCGGACGACGATCCGTCGCCGTTCGACCGCGCGCTGAATCATGAGAAACACGCGCTGATCGCCGGCGCGCTGACGCGCATAAATCCCTCGTTCCGCGACGTCGTAGTGCTGCGCGACATCGAAGATCTGAACTATGAGGAGATCGCGGAGATCCTCAACATTTCCATCGGAACCGTGAAAAGCCGGATCACACGGGGCCGCGAAGCTCTGCGCCAGCAGCTCACGGACATGCTGCACCCGGCGCGCGGCGTCCGTTCTCCTTACCGGCCGTTGGGACTGCAATCATGAGCGACGAATCGACCCGTCAGGCATTATTGGATTTGCCGGTGACGCCTCCTCCGGCGGATCTGCGCGCTCGCTTGCGCGTGATGGCTTCGCACGAGCGCGAGCGCCGGCTCTATCGCCACGGCTGGCTTCTTCGTTTGCAGCTCGCGGTGGATCATCTGTTCAAACCATTGGCCGTGCCCGCCGCGGGAGGTTTGCTGTCGTCCGTGCTGATGTTTTCGGCGCTAATGAACACGCTCAATGTGCAGCAGTATTTGCGTAAGGACATTCCGCTGGGCCTGTACACTCAGGTGAGCGTGGACAATCTGTCGCCATTCGCGGGCAGCGGCGGCGACATTCTGGTGGAAGTCACCATTGACGCGCATGGACGCGTTTCCGATTACTCTATTCCGAATGGAACGGTGACGCCCGACCAGCTGCGCCAGATCGGCAATCTGATTTTGTTCAGCACCTTCACGCCGGCCACGGCATACGGGCAGCCCGTCTCCGGTAAGATTCTGGTGGCGCTGCACCACATCAACATCCAGGGCTAGAAAGCCTCGATTGTCGCGGCAACGCTTCGGCCAGCACTTTCTTTCTTCTCCGCACATTTTGGAACGGATCGCGGCGGCGGCCTGCGGCGAGCATGCGGGGACGGCGGTCGAAATCGGTCCGGGCCGCGGCGCGCTGACTGAACATTTGCTGCGGCGGGTGGACCGTTTGGTGGCTGTGGAGATCGACCCCGCGCTGGTTTCCGCGCTTCGTGAACGATTTGCCAGCGAAGAGCGCCTGACGGTCGTGGAAGGCGACGCCCTCCGTCAAGATTTCCGGCAATGGGCGCCGGATGTGATCTGCGGCAATCTCCCCTACTACGCGGCAACCCCAATTCTGGAGAAGGCGGTGCGTGACCGTGTTCCGGTAGTCGCGCTCATTCAGAAGGAAGTAGCGGAGCGGCTGACTGCGCGGCCGGGCACGCGCGAGTACGGTTATCTGACGTGCTCGGTCGGTCTCTATGCCGACGCGGCGTGTCTGTTCGCGGTGAAGCCGGGATCGTTTCAGCCGCCGCCCAAAGTGGAGTCGGTGGTGGTGCGGCTGACGCCGAACGATCGGCTTGCGGAGCTGGGTGTGGACGAGAAAGGTTTTCTCGATTTCCTTTCGGCGTGCTTTCGGCAGAAGAGAAAAACGCTGCGGAACAATCTGGCGGGCCGTTACGCGCGGGAAGTGCTGAATGCGACAGAGCGGGTTTCGTTGCGAGCGGAGCAGTGTTCGATCGAGGAGTTAGCGGAGATGTATGTGAGGTTGACGACTGTTACCACACCGTTGGAACGCCTGACGTCCTGATGCGTCGGTCGCAGCTGATAACCGGAACGCCGAAATGTACAGCCGTCGCGGTGATGATTCGGTCAGGCAAGTCTGGAACGGTGTTGCGACTGATGAGGCGCATGCTGTCGGCGATTTCTATCATAGATGCACTTCCTTCAGAACATAGTCGGCGTTTCGAAAAATATTCCGTAGATCATCGTAAGAGCTTGGCGGTAAGCGCTTCTTCTCGACTAAATAAACAACCTCAGCGAGGCTGATCGCAGATACGGCGACGCCGTTTCCTTCCGCTGCAGCGCGGTGAATCAAATCTGCCGCAGCGGCGGACAACCGCTTGTCGCCGAACACTAACCAGAGCGCCGCGTGTGTGTCGGCGACTGCGGCGATCTTCAAGAATCTTGTGCGAAATTAGCGAACATCTCGCGCCGGTTTTCGTCGATCTCCTCTTTAGACGGCGCCGGGCCATACTTAGCAAGCAAACCGTAGCCAGTCTTCAGCGGGCGCTTCACTTCGCCGTCTGCGTCGTGCGCGGAAGCTGAAGAGTCACTGCTGAGCACGGCCTGTTCCCTTAACAAGTGTTGCAAGTAGACGTCGAGCGACAGTCCGCGTGCGTCCGCTTGTTGATGGAGCCGCTGTTCCGTCTCCGGATTCAGTTCGAGTGTGATCGTCATAGAAACTCGCCAGTCTTTTCCATTCTATTACCGAGCACGAACGTCATCAGTCACCCTCGCCGCAGCAGTCCTCCCCAACGCGTGTTCCGGCAAGAGAATCGTCAGCGCGTCGGGAAGGATGCGGATGTTCGCCGGCAAACGGCCGATCAGTTCTCCATCGGCTTGCAAATAGATTCCGGGGTCCATGGGGCGGAGCTCCACGCGGTCCGTCCGCACGAATCGCACGCCCGGTGTGCGCTCCAGATGGCGCGTCATCACGCCCCAGAGATAGCGCAGGTACTTCCAGGAATTGCGGCCTTCAAACAGCACTACCTCGAACGAGTTGTCGGCGAGGCCCACGTCGGAGGCGATCTCGAAATCGCCGCCGTAGTTGCGCACCTTGCTGATCAGAGCGAACGAGCAGCGTAGCACCTGGCCGTCGATGGTCGCCTCCAGTTCGCTCAGCGTGCGCCCGACCCGCTGGAGGCCGCCGAGGTAGTAGGAGAGCTTGCCCAGCCGGTCCTTCCATTCCGTCCGCAGATCGTAGATCACTTTGGCGTCGAAACCCGCTCCGGCCATCAACAGAAAATAGCGGATTTCACCGGAGGCGGTTTCGATCTCGCCCAGGGAGACGCGATGCGGCGTGCATGCGTGAAGCCGTCTCGCGGCGCCCATGACGTTGAGCGGCATTCCGACCTCGTGAGCCAGAACATTGGCCGTGCCGGCGGGCAGAATCCCGAGCGGAACTTGAGAGTGCGCAAGCCCGTTCACCACCTCGCTGATGGTTCCGTCGCCGCCAGCCGCAACGATCAGGTCCGCTCCGTCCTGCGCCGCTTTGCAAGCCAGCGCGCCCGCCGTGCGCGGTCCGTCGGTGGCCTTGAGTTGTACGTCGGAGGCCACGGCGCGTAGGCTTTCCGCGGCCCGCGACAGCCGGTGAGAACGTCCGTTTTTCAACTGCCCGGCGCGGGGGTTGTAAATGATCACTGCGCGATTGTAAAGGGGAATAAAGGTGTCCAGTTCGCCGCATCATTATAGTAGAAAAATGAGCGACACCCAGGCTGGCGAAGAAGCCGAGAAGCTTCGGTCAGAGCTAAGCCGCCACGAGCATTTGTACTACGTTCTGGATCAGCCCGCCATCACGGATGCGGAATACGACCGTATGATGCGGCGGCTTCAGCTGCTCGAACAGGAGCATCCGGAACTGATCACGCCCGCGTCGCCCACGCAGCGGGTAGGCGGAAAGCCGCGCGAAGGATTTGTCAAATTCCGGCACAGCTCGCCCATGCTGAGCCTGGACAATGCTCTGAACGAGGGCGAGCTGCGGGATTTTGACCGCCGCGTCCGCGAGTTTCTCCCTGATGAACCGTTCCGGTATGTGGCCGAGCTGAAGATGGACGGTCTTTCCATGGCCGCGCATTTCGAGCACGGGCAGATGGTCCGCGCCATCACGCGCGGCGACGGCGCGGTCGGGGAGGACGTCACCGAAAACGCGCGCACCATCCGCTCCCTGCCGCTGAGCGTGCCCTCGGACAAATTCCCTGTTTTCGAAGTGCGCGGCGAAACGGTGATGAACCAAGCCGCTTTTGAAAAACTGAACACCTTGCGCGAAGAACAAGGGCTGAGCCGGTTCGCCAATCCGCGCAATGCCGCGGCGGGATCGCTGCGGCTCCTGGAATCTTCCGTGACGGCCTCGCGACGGCTCGACTTCTATCCATACTACGTTCTGGTCAACGGCCACCCCGCATTTCCGAGCCACTGGGACGCGCTGGAATGGCTCTACGCATCGAACTTCAAGGTGAATCCGCAGCGACGCCTTTGCGACGACATCGACGCCGTGGTTGCATTCTGCAACGAGTGGGAGCAGCGGCGGGAAACACTGCCTTATGAGATCGACGGCGCGGTGATCAAGCTCGACTCGGTTGAGCAGCAGGACCGGCTGGGCTTCACCGCCAAAGCGCCCCGATGGGCCATTGCGTTCAAGTACGCCGCGCGGCAAGCAGTGACGGAGGTGGAAGACATCAC
>JAVHMZ010194509.1:0-23405 GCA_034782995.1 Amazona versicolor
GTTCGCCTGAATGCGCACTGCGGGCCGCTGGCCGCCGCTAATGCTCACCAGTCCTACGCCTGAGAGTTGCGAAATTTTCTGCCCTAGCGTGGTGTCCGCGTAATCCTCAACCTTTGACAGCGGCAGCGTTTTGGAACTAAGCGCCAGCGTCAAAATCGGCGAATCCGCGGGATTGGTCTTGCTGAATACCGGAGGATTCGGCAGGTTCGCGGGCAGGTATGTGTTGGATGCGTTGATCGACTGCTGCACCTGCTGCTCGGCGACATCGATGTTCAGATCGAGCGAGAATTGCAATGTGACCGTCGAGCTTCCGAATGAACTCGTCGATGTCATCTGCTGCAAGCCTGGCACTTGTCCGAACTGCCTTTCGAGCGGCGCGGTGACGGACGACGCCATCACCTCCGGACTGGCGCCTGGGTAGAACGTCTGCACCTGAATGGTGGGGTAATCCACCTCCGGCAACGCGGACACGGGAAGCTGTCGATACGCCACCAGGCCGGCCATCAACATGCCCGCCATCAGCAGTGATGTTGCAACCGGCCGTAGTATAAACGGCCGCGAGGGACTCATTGCCGTCTCCGGCGCTCGCCGCTTTCGTTGCCCTTCACGGAATTCGTCTCCGTGGGATTCTGACCCGGAGGCGTTCCCTGCACCGAACCTGCTTGCGACGACGGAGTCATTCCCGGCGCGGGATGCCCGTTCGGCCCCGGCGTTTGCGGCGAGCCGGGCGGAGTTTGCACCGGACGCGTTCCCGGTGCCCCGGCTCGATTGCGTGCACCGCCTTGTGCGCCCGCGCGGCCCGGCGCTCGCACATCCACCTTCGAACCGGGCTGCAGCTTGTCTTGGCCGTCGGTGACCACCACTTCGCCAGAGCGCAACCCGCCGTTCACCGCCGCATCGTTGCCTTCCGTGAGACCGAGCTGGATGATTCGAATGCTGGCCGTCTTGTCCGGGTTAACAACGTAAACAAAGTTTCCCTGTGGACCGTGTTGCACGGCGGGAACGGGAATCAGTGTGACGTTGTGCAGCGTCTCCAGCAGCAACCGCCCGTTCACAAACTGGTTGGGGAATAACGCATTGTCGCGGTTATCGAACGTCGCTTTCATGCGGGCCGTGCCCGTGGTAGCGTCGATCTGATTGTCCACAGTTAACAGTGTTCCGGTCGCGAGCCTGGTGACATCATCACGGTCGTAGGCATCCACTTTCAGCGATCCCCCCGTGCGCAGCTTCTTTAAGACGGGCTGCAGATTGTCGGCGGGGATTGTGAACAGAATGGAGATTGGCTGCAATTGCGTAATCACGATCAAACCATTCGGATCGGCGGCGTGCACCATGTTGCCCACGTCCACTAAACGCAAGCCGATGCGTCCGCTAATCGGCGCGGTGATGCGCGCGTAGCTCAATTGCAATCGGGCATTCGCGATGGTGGCCTGATCCGCCGTGATGGTCCCATTCACCTGCCCGACAGTGGCGGACTGCGTATCGAGCTGCTGCTTTGCGATTACCTGTTCGTCCCACAAAGCCTGATAGCGCGCGAGATTAGTTTGGGCGTCCTTAAGTTGAGCTTGATCGCGTGCGAGTTGTCCGAGAGCCTGATCGAGCTGAACCTGGAACGGACGCGGATCTAATTGCGCCAGCACCTCGCCTTGCCTCACAAACTGCCCTTCCTTGAACGCGATGCTGATGAGCTGGCCATCTACACGGCTCTTCACCGTAACGGTATTGAAGGCCGTCACGGTGCCCAAGCCGCGAAGGTACACAGGCATGTCGCCGCTGCGCGCCGTCGCACCCACAACCGGAATAGGCCGTCCGGCGGCCCGGGCTTGCTGCTGCCTGTCGGTGGCTTGCTGCTTCTGCTGGTTGCCGGTGTAGTATCGATATCCCGCGTAGCCGATCGCACAAAGAATTAACAGCCACAGCCACCAGAAGCTGCGCCGTTTCTGCGGTGGAGGCGCAAGCAGTTTCCGCTCTTCTTCGGGTGGCGGAAGAGCCGGTTGTTGGTTTGGTTCCAGCGTGGTCGGCGTGCTCATTTGACACGTGTTGATGCTTGCAAGACGCTGTAGATAGGGGAGATGTTACTCACAGCGAATCGCGGGCTATCATGGAAATTCTTGCCTCGTTCCCTCTTCACTGTCTCTGTTTTTCTGCTGGCGCACGTGGTTTGCGCAGCTGCTCCGCCATTAGTTTGCCCGGCGGGAGCACCCATTGGCACCGTCGATCTTCGCGTTGAATCTTTCCGTGGCGGCGAAAGCCTTCCCCTGCGTACCATCAATCGGCTCGAAGAAGGCGAAAGCATACTTTACCAGCCTATCTTGCGTCCGCACGAAAGCCGCAAGGGGGAAGTTGCCATCGTGCTCGCGCCTGTGAATAAACAGCCGGACGAGGATAGTCTCGTTTTGCTCGATCCCTCGCCCGCTCGGGAATCGCATCGCTGGCCGGTGCCTTCGCGTTCGGGAGTAGTCGCGTTCGTATACGGCCCAAGCGGACTGAGCCGCGGTAAAGTCAAACGCTTCCTGTCTCAAGATGCCGAGCTAGTGTCTCAATTGGCCGACTACGCGGAAAAGACCGCTCAGACCGAAGCGCTGATCCAAGCGCTTTCTAACGATGCCAGCCAAGCCACCGTGGACGCTGCGTTTCAAGGCTTCGCGTCGCAGTACGGATTCTCCGGGCAGGTAGACCGTACGGCTTCCACCAATCAGCAGATGGCGAGTCTTTTCCGCACGCTGCACCCGGCGATTGTGAACTACGACCCAATCGCGCCGCAGTCGTCACAAGTCATCGGACAGACCGCCAGCCTCGCGACTTCCGTTGCCGCGTTCTTCTTCGGCAGCCCGGTCGGACTCGCCGCTGGTGGCGCGGCCATGCTGATTCAGATGCGCTCCATGGCATTTCCCGAAACAGTGTTTCGATCGACGTTGGCTGAGCCTATGGCCAATGACTTACTCGGCCTCTGCGGCAAGCGCGACGCTATCCCGTCGCATACGCGCGTGGCGTACTTATGGGCGGTGCGCATCCCCAACATCGCACCCCCTCACGTCACCGTTGCCAGAACTTTGTCGCTTGCCGCGGGTCAGCGATCGGCGATTCCCATCGAAACCGCGAATGATGTCGAATGGAAGTATCTCGACCGCGCGCGCGCCTGGACGATCTCGCGCTTTGACGGACCTCCGTTGAGAGTCGACGTCCACAAAGTGGAACCCAAGGGGTTGGAGATTGACCTTACAAAAGCCAAGATCGACCCCGGCACCTACCAACTGAAAGCTTCTTGGGATTGGGACTCGTTCACTGTGAGTAACGACGTGGTGGTCGAAGCGCTTAGCGACTTCAGCCGAGTGCGCCTGCGCGGCGAGTCGCAAGATCGTTTGATCACCAAAGCCGGCAAGGTCGCGGTCACCCTCGAGGGCGCGGATTTCGAGTTTGTTTCTAAAGTCGAACTAATTAAGCCCGGCGATCAGTTCTTTGTAGCCGCGGCCACTCCGTTCGCGTTGCCGCGCGGTCCGCGGCTAGGGCCGCAGGATCGCATGGACATCCAGATCGATACCGCCGATTTGCAACCCGGCGACTATCAGCTCCGTATCACGCAAGCCGACGGCAAACCGCATGTCGCTCCGCTGCTAATCTTGCCGGTTCCCTCGACCATCGATAACTTACCCATGCCGGTCAATCGCGGCGAACGCACCGCGCAGATCACGCTGAAAGGCTCGCGCCTAAGCCTACTGACTAAGTTGGAACTAACCGACGGCAGGATCGACTTAGGCGCCACCCGCTCCGGTGGAACCGAACGATCGGTGACTCTCAGCGTAAATCCGGATTTACCAAGCGGCGCCGTGCTTCCCGTCAAGGCCTACGTCGCGAATCGCAGCGAGCCCCTCGTTTTCCCGCAAGCTGTACAGATCATCGGACCGCGCCCAAAGATCACCGACGCTCGTATTTCGCCGCCTTCGGCGAAGACCGGAGTTCAGTTGCACGACAGCGAAATTCCTTCAGGCGCATTCCTCACCGCTCTGCTCCATGTCGAATTTCTGGGTCCGCATAGCAGCGCCGAGTTGAGTTGCGCGTCGACTTCCGACGCGACCGTTGAACTACGGCCCGGCGAGAAGACGGCCGCCGGCAGCGTGGAACAACTAGGCGAAGATCAGTTATTTCTCACTGTTGATACGTCGCGTTTCCCTAATGGATGCGGGTTGCAAGCTGCGGTGGTAAGTGGCGATCGCGGAGCTTCAGCGGCTTACCGGCTGGGTCAGATGACTCGTGTTCCGCGCATCGATAGTTTCACTCTGACTGCGCTGATCGGGTCTGACTTAGAAGTCATCGAGCGTATTGGCTGGACTCCCGATATCGGCACGCCGGTCTCCGAGTTACCGACCGTTGACTCGGCGGATCCGCGCAAACAGACGCTCACGATCACTCTTCCAGGTCCTCCGCCCGCGCCAGATTCGCCGCTCTACATTTGGCTGCGCGGTGAAACGGAGGCGCGCACGACGGAAGCGCGGCTCGCTGTCAAATCGGTTCGTTAATGCGGGCCCACGCGTGCGTCGCCAGTACCCGCTTTGGACGCCTTCACGCTTCCGGGCGTTCCATCGCGCTCGGCTTGGGGACGGCCGGCCGTATTGGTGTCGTTATGACAAGCCGCGGTCGAAAGCGCGACCATAAGTAGCGCCGAAACCGCCAAGGTGAGTCGCTGGGAGTTCTTCATTACGCAACTGCGATTCTAACGCACAGCAGTGGCTCCCCTTTCGGCGCGATAGGTGATGAGGAAAGCGAGCCCCACGCCTGCGGGGATCAAGCCCAGGAGCGATAGCGCGGGCGGCATGCCATGCGGTTCACGGTCGTTCATGATCTCCCGAACCTGCTCGTCGGTCGCGCCCATGCCGCGCGCTTGCACGGCGGCATTAACCCGTTCCCAGGCTGGCTTCTCGCTGCGAGTGCCGCTCGCAATGCCGAAAAGCGAAGCACTGACTCCGACGCCGGCGAACAGCCAGATTAACCCACGCAGCAGAAGCGCGCGCGGACTCCACGGCGCAGGCGGGACTCGATCCATCCATCCGGGATCGGGCGGCGTCACTCCGCGCTCCAGCGCAACCATATATTCGCGATGGCGCAGCTCGCGTTGCTTGAATCGCAGAAACAGAGACAGGATCGCGAGAAGCATTGCGAGCATCGTCACAAAGGCCAGTAGAACTGCAGGTCCGTTCATACGCACTAAGACCCGCGGTGCTCACGCGAAAGTTTCAAATACGATTTGAAACATTTCGACCTGCGGCTGAGGTCTTCACTAGAGGAGAGCCTTTGCGCAAGCACCCACCTCAGTTCGAAGCCGTTCTCCTCGAATTCCAAGACCCGGTGTTTCGCCTCTGTTGCGCCATACTCGGCGATCACTCCCGCGCCGAAGAGGTTGCGCAGGAGACTTTTATTCGCATCTGGAAGGCGCTTCCGCGGTATCGCGGCGATTCGTCGCTCGCTACCTGGGTGTACTCCGTCGCTCGCAATGCTTGCCGGACTGCGCTTAAACGCGATCGCATGCGCACGTACTCGCTCGATCTACCCGGCATTCAGTATGCAGTGGACCGCGTCGCCAGCGAGGCCGAGCGCCCCGATGCACGCTTCGACATTCTTCGGTCGGTAGCTGCTCTATCCCCACAATACCGGCAGGTGATTCTGCTCTATCACATGGAAGAGCATTCTTATGAGGAAGTGTCCGCGATGCTGGATCTGCCTCTGGGGACCGTGAAAACATACTTGCATCGCGCGCGTAAGCAACTTGCTGAAGCGATCCATGCGGATAAACTGAAAGCGAGCCAGTTCTAATGGACGACAACTTCGATCAGTTCAACTCCACGCTCGACGAGTTACTGGGGTCGGTTCAGGCGCCAACCGGATTCGCCGGCGCCGTACTCCGGCGCGTCCACGAAAAGCCACTCACCCGGACGCCGGAGATACTCGATTTCGTCGGCATCGCCGCGATACTCGCGATCGTATTCGCACTTCTCTATCGTTGGCAGGCGACGTCGATGGCAACAGTTTCCTGGGCAGTGGCGTTGGTGTTGGTAGGTCTGTTCTCCGCCTTCTGCGTTGGCCTTAGCGCCATTTGGGAAGGCGGCGACTAGCCGCGCATTTTTCCGATACACTAACGTTTTGAGAACACGAATCTTTCTTATTACGCTCCTTGTCGCGAGCGGGGCGCTGTACGGCCAAACCGTTACCGGTCCGCTGATTCAGTTCAAGACCAATCTCGGCAACATCAATGTGCAACTGCTGCCTGCCTCGGCGCCAAAAACGGTAGCGAACTTTCTCGCATATGTGAATAGCGGCGCGTACAATAACTCGATCATTCATCGCTCGGTGCCGAACTTTGTTTTTCAGGGCGGGGGTTACTACCTTGTGGGCGACAATCCCGTCGCGATCCAAACCAATGCCCCAGTTGTAAATGAATACAGTGTTCCTAACACGCGCGGAACGATTGCCATGGCGAAGACAGGGGGGGATCCGAATAGCGCCACCAGTCAATGGTTCTTTAATGAGATCGATAATTCAAGCACGCTGGGACCGACCAACAACGGTGGTTACACTGTCTTTGGGCAAGTCGCCGATCCGACCAGCCTTACCGTAATGGACGCCATTGCCGCCGTTCCAGTCGCGCCTCCACTGATGTCTGATACGTCGCCACCGGTAACCTTCGACGAATTACCGCTGATCAACTATACTCCACCCACTCCCCCGGTCGCGGCTAACTTCGTTACCATCACCGAAATCGTGCAGTTAGCAACCACGAGTGCGCCTGCTATTGCCGGAGGCGGTGTAGTTACAGCGAGTTCGTTTGGCGACTTTGCCGCGGCTAGCCCTGGATCATTCGTGGAGATTTATGGCTCCAACCTCGCAGGAACCACGCGAGGCTGGGCTAGTTCGGATTTCACGAATGGCGTCGCGCCCACCACGCTCGATAATGTCACTGTCACCGTTGGCGGCGTGCCCGCATACGTAGATTACGTAAGTCCCGCGCAGGTGAACATTCAAATACCGGCTAACGCGCCTATCGGATCGAGCGAAGATGTAGTTGTTACTTATAACGGAACCGCCAGCGCAGCCTCTTCGATTCCCATTAACGCCACCGAACCTGGACTACTCGCGCCGCTGTCGTTCAAGATCAATGGAACGCAGTACGCCGCAGCCGTGTTACCGAACGGCTTATTCGTGAATAATGGCAACATTCCGAATACATCCGTGGAGTTTGCTCATCGCGGCGACATACTTGTTTTTTACGGTGTCGGCTTCGGCCCAGTGACAGACACATCAGTCCCCGTAGCCGGCGAAATCGTCTCCGGCATGACGCAGCTGGCCAATCCGGTGCAGTTCACCATCGGCAAGAATGTCGCGCAGGTACTCTATGCAGGCTTCGTTCCCGGCTTAGTGGGCCTTTACCAATTCAATGTCGTCGTGCCGACAAATTCCCCCAGCGGCGACTTACCCGTGCAGGTTACCTTGAACGGTACCGCGGTCCCGCAGAGTTTATTTGTTTCGGTACAATAAGTCGCGGCTTAGAACGTCATCTTCAACGCGAATTGTAACTGTCGCGGCGGCGACGTGGCTTGAAGGCTGCCAAAGCTTGATAGTGGCGCCACCGTGTGATCGCCGAAATGTTGTGGCGCTTGGCCCACGATCGTAGTCGATCCATACACCGAGTTGATGTCGGTTACATTCAATGTATTGGTCAGGTTGAATGCCTCCGCGATGCACTCCAGATGTAACCGTTCCCCAAATGAAAACGTGCGGGACAGCCGCAGGTCCAGGGTAAACAGCCCGTCACCCCGGTAAGTGTCGCGGCCTAGCTGATCCGGCCGGTCGGTAACTGTGTTGCCGTCATTATTCTTTTCAAGTCCCGAAAAGATCGTATAGTAATGTGCGCTTTCGGCTGTCATTAAGGTAGACAAACGGAAGTTACGCAGAAACGGCGAAATAAACGTACTTTCCCCAGTCAAACTTGCCGTAAATCGATGCGGCACGTCCTGCTTCGAACGCGCGCGCTCCAGGTGACGATTGTATGGATCCTGCGGAGCATCTGAAAATGAGTCCGAACCCGCGTCGTCGATGGTTTTCGAATAGGTATAAGTAGCGCTTCCTGAAAGATGGCCGCTGAACCGCCGATTGAAAAGCGCGTTCAGCGCGTGATAAGTAGATTGTCCGTCCTGATTAAAGAACAGCGACAGCGGTGACAGGAACGGATTCTTCACTCCTGGCACGGGAACTCCCGGAGCGATAGCGTAGTCGTTCTCGCCATCCGGAAGCGTCATTGTAGCCGGCGCGACATTGAAGTTATTACCGGTTGGGATCGCCAAGCCGCGAACTCCCGCATAGCCTAACTGGAGCGAGTAGTTATTGGTGAGCTGAAACTCCAGCGAACTATTCCACTGATAGGAGTATACCGGTCGCGGTTCATACCCGTTCGTGGCCAGGACGAAGTTGCCGATCTGTCCAGGTTCGGATGCCGGGTAAACCGTGCCGCCGCTGCCGACAAGCGTCAGGAACGCTGGAATTGCGGCCTGAGGACCCACGATCAACGGATTGAGAATGCTGCCGTCATGAGTATTGAAGCCAGGAACAATGGGCCCGAAATCGGAGTGCGCACCGACGATACGGGACCCGAGTAGGTGAATCACATCGTTTTCGCCCTGATAGATTCCGCCGCCCATGCGCAAGACAACTTTGTCTTGGAGAAGGTTGTAAGCAACTCCGACCCTTGGCAGAAACGCGCGGTAATAATTATTCACAATGTCGGTCGGATGCTGTTGGCCTTCCCAGCGAAGGCCATAGTTCACAGTAAGCTTGGGATTCATACGCCATGCATCTTGGACGAACAAGCTATAAAGCCCAAGTGTCGCGTTGGAACGATGCAGGTTTGCGAACTGCGATACCGCCGAACTCTTATAATCCGTACCGACAGGTGGCTCGCCGTTGGGTCCGGTCTGCCAGTTGAAGGCAACAACGAACGGAACACCCGGGGGGAACGGCGGTTTACCGAGGAAAGCATCCAGATCCGGAAAGATCGCTTGCCCCGGATCGGACACATCGAGCAGGAAAGTATCTTGCGTAAGATCCGCATCGCCGCCAAACCTTACGCTGTGCCGACCTGTAACCCAACTGAATGCATCGCCGATTTGGTAACGATTCTCGCGCATCCCATCGGGAGCCGAAAAGTGCCGTCCGATATCCAAGGTGTTATTGATGGATAGATGTGGCTCGTAAGTCACCGATGGAAAGTCAAAAGTGCGTTTCGCAAATTGGAAAAGAACCTGATTCGCCATTGAACTGGAAATGGTAGTGGTCAGGTTCGTGGTGGCCGCATAATCGTGAATGAAAGCGTCGCGGAAATCCGATGGAGCGCTGAACTGTAAGCCCGCGGCCCCGATGTTTAGCGTTTGCTCATGCCGAATGCGAAAAGTTTGACTAAGTTGGTTTGCGGCTGAGATCGAGTAGTCTGCGCGGATTAAGCCCGTGTCGTAGTCGGAAGCTCGAATCTTACCGGTAAGCACCTCGGGCGCGATTCCAAGTGCCTGCTTGGTCGCGTTGATGGCGTCGAGGTTATCTATCAAAACGGACGAATAGTAGGGCGACTCGTTTCGCCGTTGGCCTTCATAATTCACGAAGTAGAAGAGCTTGTCTTTGGCAATCGGCCCACCCAGGGTCACGCCGAACTGATTCTGGCGTAACTCATCGAATCCCTGGGCTGCTAGTACGTTGTGCGCGTCGAGATCGTTATTACGGAAATATTCATACAACGAACCATGTAACTGATTCGATCCCGACTTAGTGACGATAGTCACCACTGCTCCCGCGGAAGGTCCAATATCCGCGCCGTACCCGTTTGTTAACACGCGGAACTCCCGGACGCCTTCTTGTGACGGGGTCGAGCGCGGACGCGCGAAAACGCCGTTCATGTTATTAGCCCCATCCACAGTGATCAAGCCCGCTACTTCAGGCAAACCGCCAAACGAGATATTAATCTGGTTCGGTTCCGAAGGGCGGCTTGTGTTACCTACTGCGCTACGGCCCTCCGCCACATTGGGCGTCAATAATGCGAAATCGAGAAACTGCCGCCCGTTAATCGGAAGATTCTCAATGCGGCGCGCTTCAATCGCCTCGCTCAACTCTGTTCGGCTGGTTTCAATCAGGGGCGCCTCTTCGGAAATCGTCACGGCTTCATGCATGCCCGCTAACTCTAGCCGCAGATTGAGTGTCGCCTGTTGACCAACCGTTAACTCGATCCTCACCGGCTGAAGCAAAGCGAATCCTTTCGCGTCGGCCGTGATTTCGTAACTTCCCGGTGGCAGGTTCGGAAGTATAAATCCACCCGCGGTCGTTTCGGAGTTACGGGTGAGCCCAGTGTCGTTGTTCTTTGCCGTAACAACCGCGCCGATCAGATTCGCCGTACTAGGGTCGCGAACAAAGCCAGAGATTTGGGCGCTTGCGCCCGCCTGCGCCCACAGTGAGTGAGGAGTTGCCGCGAATAGGACAGAAAGCGTGAATGACAGAGAAAGTCGCTGCCATAATTTGCGATGTGGCCGGTAGCTGGAGGGCCTGGACAAAGATCTCGCCATCATAAAAAGTAAGACTCCGATCGTTCGAAAACACTAATTACGTTAAGGAAGCCCGTAAGCATCCCGCACGGAGGGGCAGTTACGGATAAACACAGCGGTAGCTCGCAGTCTGTCGAGATGACTCAACGGGGACAGACGAGGGCGGAGAAACAGATTGAGTTTAGTTCCGAATTGTACCTTGAATTCAAATCGATCTCAACTTTTTTTGTTTGTATTTCCGAGCCGCATAGGTGTCGTAATTGGCGAACGCCGGAGTTAGAAAATGACCCGAGTTGCAACCACCCTGCTATGGTTACAAAGATGTATCTATCTTTGAATAACCAACTCACCACCGGTCGAGTACCATGGCCTGACTTTGCGCGGCTGGCGGCTAAGGTGGGATATCGCGGAACCGACGTGATGTTAGGTTCGGCGTTCAAGCAAGGGGCATCGGCCACACGGCGGTTACTCGGTGACTTAGATCTTCGCCCGGCGATGATCGATCTGCCGGTGGAGTTTCGCAAAGATGATGCCACCTATCGTGCTTCACTCGCATCGCTGCCGCCTGCCGCCGAGTTCGCAGCCGCGATTGGTTGTCCACGCATGATGACTTACATTATGCCTTCGAGTAACACGCCGAAAGCGGAGTTACGCGCCACTTATTTGCAGCGCTTCCAGGAGATCGCGAAAGTACTCGCGAAGTCGAAAGTCCGGTTAGGTCTGGAGTTTCTTGGACCTCTTCACCTTCGTAAGTTGTACCCGAATGAATTCATCTGGATGATGCCCGAGATGCTGGCCTTCGCGAAGGAATGCGGCCCGAACGTGGGACTTACTCTGGATGCGTGGCATTGGCACCATGCGGGCGCCACCACGCGCGACATCTTAGATGCCGGACGCGATCGCATCGTCGTGGTTCACTTCGACGACGCGGCCAAACTTCCGCCCGAAAAAGTTCGCGACGATGAGCGCCTCATGCCTGGAGAAGGCGTAATCGACCTGATCGGATTTCTCCAAGCTCTCGACAAGATTGGGTATTCCGATGGCCTAAGCGTCGAAGTGTTTGGCCGCGGACTCAAGAACATGGCGCCCGAAGAAGGCGCTCGATTAGGATTGAAATCAGGCCGTGCGGTACTTCAGAAGGCTGGTATTCACGAAACTTAACCTGGCAAGGTAACTGCTTCCCCTTACCCAATGCTTCTGCCGCCGAAACGTACCTTGTGGATTGCCAGCGGAACCGTTTTCGTCTTTCTTACCGCGGCGACAACAGCGATCTACGTTCCGTATCATCGACTGTGTCAGCGCGTGGATAGAGAGCTGGAGAACGGCCCGTTTGCACAGACCGTAAACTATTACGCGGCTTCCGAAACAATCTCTCCAGGAGATGAGATAACTACATCGTCCGTCGCGGCTGCTCTAAAGCAGGCCGGATATCGCGATGTCGCTTCCGCAGAAGTTTCCTGGTATCAAGTTGCGCCGGATCGCGTCGATGTTCATCCCGCGGCGCAATCGGGACGCTCTGCGGCAGTCATTCAGTTTCGGAATAACACGATTGAGCGCATTACGGGCGCAGATCGTCGGGAACTTACCGAATACCAACTCGCCCCGCAACTGATTACGAATCAGACCAATAGTCGCGAAAGGCGAGTGATGACGCAGTTCGACGAATTGCCACCCTCGCTCGTTGCTGCGATCACCTCGGCGGAGGATAAGCACTTTTTCAAGCACTCCGGTTTTGACGGTGCTCGAATCGCCAAAGCCATGTATGTGGACATTAAGGATCAGAGGAAGGAACAGGGCGCCTCCACTATCACGATGCAGTTGGCGCGCAACTTATACCTCGATTCCAAGAAACGCTGGAGCCGCAAGGTCGAGGAGTTCTTAATTACATGGCATCTGGAGCGCTCACTTACTAAGCAGAAGATCTTCGAGTACTACTGCAATCAAGTCTTTTTGGGCGGAACGGGAACATTCCGCATCAATGGCTTCGGAGAGGCCGCGCACGCTTATTTCAACAAGGACATCCGCCGACTATCGCTCGCGGAAGCGGCATTACTCGCTGGATTAATTCAACGACCGAGTGCATTTAATCCACTTATTCACCCTGAGCGCGCCCATGAGCGACGCAATGTCGTGCTGGCAATGATGCGCGCCAATAAGCAGATTGGTGAGTCCGCATATCGCGAAGCAGTGGAAACGCCGGTTCAAGTGAATCCTGGCGAAGGCGAACTGGCTAACTCGCAATATTACGTCGATCTTGTCAGTTCCGAGGCCAATCGCGAGCTTGATTCTTCAACACACATCGGTGTTTCCAACGTCTACACCACTATCGACCTTCGTTTACAAGCCGCCGCGGAACGCGTGCTCCACGACGAGATGGAATCGGTCGACAAGTTACTCGCAAAACGCAAAGGCGGTTTTTCGCGTTTGCCGGAAGCCGCGCTGATCGCACTCGATCCTCATACCGGAGAAATCAAGGCGTTAGTGGGTGGGCGAAACTACAGCGCGACACAATTGAATCGAGTCTTGACAAAGCGGCCGCCCGGGTCGGTGTTCAAGCCATTTGTTTATGCCGCTGCCATGGAGACTGCGGTCTCAGGGGGAGCGCAAGTTTTCAGTCCGAGTTCAACCGTGGACGATACAGCGACTACCTTCAAATCCGGAAATCAGGCCTATCACCCGAATAACTTCCATCATCAGTTCCACGGTACAGTTACCCTGCGGCAGGCTTTGGCCAAGTCGATGAATGTGGCGGCGGTGAAGCTGGCGCAAAGTGTCGGATTCGAGAATGTAGTCGCCGTGGCGCGTCGCGCGGGAATGAACGAAAATATCCAACCTACCCCTTCCGTCGCGTTGGGCGCTTACGATGTAACTCCCATGGAGATTGCACGCGCATATACTATCTTCGGCAATAGCGGGAATATGATGGAACCGCGTCTGATTCGTGCTATCTCCGAACGCGACGGCGACATCATCTATCGCTCGGAGCCCCAGCCGCGCATGGTGCTCGATCCACGCGTGAATTACCTTACGGTAGACATGCTTGGCGATGTGCTGAAGTATGGGACCGCCGCGGGAGTCCGTAGCCGCGGCTTCACGGTTCCAGCAGCCGGTAAGACCGGCACATCGCACGATGGATGGTTCGCCGGTTTTACTTCTCAGCTGCTCTGTATTGTCTGGGTGGGTTTCGACGATTATACGGAACTCGGACTCGAAGGCGCGCACTCCGCACTACCAATTTGGACGGAGTTTATGAAAGCCGCTGCGCGTTATTCTCCCTATCGGGCGGCCAGGGCTTTCGAGGCACCAGCGGGTTTAGTCAAAGTGTCGGTGGATCCCGGTTCAGGAAAACTTTCGACACCATTTTGTGACTGGGTTGTAAACGACTACTTTATCGATGGATCTGAGCCTGTCGAGATTTGCGATCGCAATCACGTTCCAAACTTGCCGGACGTGAACTCCACGAACATAAACCTCCCGACGATTCTACCTACCGCACTTGCTAGCCCGCCGTCAGCCTCGTCCCACTAAGCCTCTCCAGGATAGCCACCGGAGCTAACTGTGGCTCCGATAAGCTATCGCGGTTAATGATAAGAGTTTGTTCAAGCGCATATCTACCCGATAAGACCGAATGCGGAACAACGTCGGTGAATACCATCCAAGCCGTGTTCGCCGGGAACTCGAAGCGGAACTTAGCGGTCCCCGTTTGAAAAGCTTCGTTCTTCTTCAGGAAGTCGTGAAATCCGAGCATAAACTCGTCATAGGGGGAGCGGTTCGTAACGGGTAGACCGATGGCTTTCGCTATGCGCTTCAGGTTTTGACCGGCGCCATGCTTCGAGATTCGAGTTAACCCGGCGTCTGTCACGAGATCGGGAGCTATCTCTGCAAAAGGCTTCGAAACTACCCAGACTCGTTCTTTTTCGGGATTGATATTGACGAAGAGGCGCAGAATCAAGTTTCCGTTTGTCGGACGAGTAGGGAAGGCATCGGTATGGATCAGATCGTTCCGCTTCTTCCATGGCAAATCGCGGCCAGCTTCTTCAATTCCTCGGAAGCTGGCGTAGTCGACATGCCATTGGGAGCGGTAAGTGGGAAGTAACTCCCCTACAAACGCGATCGCGGCTTCAGAGAAGTTGCGAAGACTGGCATGTATCTTGGCGCGTATTTTTGAATCCGAACCAGCTAGGCCCGACAACCCATTCACCGCAGGCTTATAAGAGATGTTCTTGTGAACGGCGCCGCCGGCTTGCGAAGCTCCGAGCAGTGCTTCGCGATCGGCTGCCGAAATCTCAAATGGGATGCGCGGGAAAAAGAGGATATTGCCTTGTTCTAATGCGCGGGCGCGATCTTTGGGATCCGCCATATCCGCCGGATTAATAAGTCCCATGTTCATTGAATGAAAACGGTCAAACCATGTTGCGAAGACTGCCCGCCGACGTCAATTATAAGCTCTTGACTACCCGAAGTAAGGCCGGACGGAACCTGGATGTTCAGTTGCATCACGCCAGCCACCTCACCCGCAGCAGCGCCCGCGTAAGTTACCGGTGCACTAATGCCGCCGATAGTCGCGGTGACCGGGAGAATAAGTTGAGCTGGACCGGCGACGATATCGCCATCGGAAGCACCTGGATTCGTAAGTCCGCCGCCGGTAGCGTAAACAATAATAAGGGTTCCCGGGCTCGCAGGGTTCGACGCTGTGTTTAGGACTACCGATCCTGAACTGGCAAGATAATTTTGAATAGCTCCCGGGCCGGTTCCCGACAAGTTTTGCGAGAAGACACCCGGTTCGGAGGTAACAACCGGGATTGAGACAGGTGTTGTCGAAACACTGTTGAATCGATAAGTCAGGGAGGTGCTCGCATTCGCCGCAACCTCGAAGGGAACGACCACGCTGGTTTGCCCCGCTACCGAGTAGATGACCGGTGCGGGAATGCCGTCAAAAAAAACCTGCACTCCGTCGAGATTGGTTGCGACATGTGTATCTGTGTCCAGAATGAGAGGTACGAGAGTCGTCGGACCATAGTTAGTTTGAAATAATGTAATAAGCTCCCCGGGCGCGACTCCCCCGCTCACGTAACTCGCTGCATTCACAACATCGGCCCCTGAGATAACCGGCGCGATTGTCTGCATTGCGGTAACCAGGGCAGTAAACGCCGGCTTGGGAGTGTAATTCGCGTCGAACGGGAGTGCCGCGCCATATTGGTTATTCGTGAAGCCAGGAATCCAAGAATACTTGTCCGTAAATCCCCAGGTCTGGAACGCGGTGCAGCCGGGATTTTGCAAGCACACTGTCAAAACACCCGAGTAAGTAGTGGCCTGCGAGTTTAAGTATGCGGTGCTGGTGAACTGACCGGCGGGAATCTCGGCATCCATTTCCGTAATATGGGACTGAATTCCTAAAGCGGCCAAGCGTTGCATGTTTGACGCCAGTTGACTCAGATCCGGATAGGAACCGCCGGCTTGAACGTGCATTTGAAAACCCACACCGTCGATAGGAACCCCGCGCGTTACGAAGTCCTTCACCATGTTGTAAACAGCCTCAAACTTAGGCGTATCCTGCTCGATGTTGTAGTCGTTGTAGAAAAGAAGGGCTTGAGGGTCGGCGCTGTGCGCCCAGCGGAAAGCCTGCTCAATATAGCCGGTACCGGTAAGTCCGATTCCTGGCTGGTTGTACCAGATCGAGTCCTTGAGATCTGTTCCTACTCCCGAAGCGGAGTCGCTCACGGCTTCATTTAACACATCCCAGGCAAATACCTTCCGGGCATAGTGCGTCACGACTGCGCTTATATGGTCGCTTAAGATTCCATTCAGTTGGGAAGCGGTGAACCCGCCATTCACCAACCAGTCCGGGTTATAGACGTTCCAACAAAGGTTATGTCCGCGCACCTTCATGTCGTTGGTTTGAGCGAAGGTCACTAACTGGTCGCCCGGTTCGAAGTTATAAGTCGACTGCGCCGGATGAATGGTCGCCCACTTCATCGCGTTCTCGGCCTCCAGCATGTTGTATTGACTGCTGAGCGTAGCCGCATAATCCGGTTCGAGCAAATGATCGGACGAAGCGCCAAACTCATCGGCGTCGGCTGCCGCGCCAACTAATAAGTCGCGGAAACTAGCGGCCTCGCGCAAAGTAGGCGTGGATGTCTGAGCGAGTACCGTGGTCGCTAGTAATGCTGATGCGAGAAAAACTCGGACCGATATCATTCTTACGCTTTGTCTTTCAGTACCGCCTGCGCTGCATAGTAACCACACAACCCGTGCACGCCTCCGCCAGGCGGCGTGGAAGATGAACATAAGTATAAACCGCGGACCGGTGTGCGGTACAAGCTTGCGGTGGGGCGAAGGAAGAGTTGCGATAAGTCTGCTGCACCGCCGACAATGTCTCCTCCAATTAGATTGGCATTGATTCGTTCCAGTTCCCCTGGACCACTTGCCCTGCGGGCTAGGATGCGCGAACGAAAACCCGGCGCATAGCGTTCGATCTGGTCCTCGATATGGGTTGTGCGATCCCCTGCCGAACCATTTGGAACATGACAATATGCCCACGCGGTGTGTTTGCCTTCGGGAGCGCGGGTCGAGTCGAAAAGGCTAGGTTGGGCGAGTAACACGAATGGGCGAGGTTCGATTCGGTTGTCCCAAGCCGCTCGTTCGGATCGGGCGATCTCTTCCAAGGTTCCGCCGATATGTACGGTCGCAGAGCGCGCGCAGCTTGAGTTAGTCCAGGGAATGGGTGCGTTGAGCGCCCAGTCCATCTTGAAGATACCGGGTCCATAGCGATAGCTTTGTAACTTGTGCGCATAGCTCTCGGGTAATTGGCCACCGGCGATTGCGAGTAACTGCCGCGGACTTATGTCGCACAGGATGGGGCCGGCATCCCGATCCAAGTCACGCAACGATCGAACGGGAGCGCTTAGGATTACTTCGCCGCCGAGCGACTCAAGATAAGAGACTAGCGCACGGGTGATCGCCTGCGCTCCGCCGCGCGGCACCGGCCAGCCTACCGCATGCGCCGATAACATCATTACCCAGCCGAAGGCCGCCGATCCGGGCCATTCAAGGGGCAGCACCGAGTGAGCGGCGTGTCCCGCGAAGAACGCGCGCGCAGCCGACGTTCGGAAAAGAGCGTTGACCAGTGCCGCCGCAGGCCATGCGGCTAACGCACCGAAGCTACTAAACAGAACTGGATTACTTGGAAAGTGAATCGGTGCAAGTAAGTCACGCGCTAGTTGCTTCCACCGCGCGACTAACGGAGCAACGATGTTTCGATAGATTACCCGATCCGGGCCGAACTGATCCGCCGTACGCTCGACAGAGCCTTCCAGCAGCAACGCCGAACCGTCGTCCATCGGATGAGCGACCGGAACTGATGGTTGTATCCATTCCAGACCGTATTGAGTAAGTGGGAACGACTCGAATACCCAAGAGGAGAGCGCCATTGGATAAACCGCCGACCCGACATCATGAAGAAACCCGGGCAAGGTGAGTTCGGCGGTACGAACACCGCCCCCTGGGGTAGGCTGTTCTTCGAGAACCGTTACGCTGTAGCCAGCTTGCGCGAGAGTGATTGCCGCAGTAAGGCCGTTCGGTCCAGAACCGATTACGTAAGCTGTCTTCTTCGACCGCGCCACTTACAGCCAATCCTCGCTGGCGAGTAAGTCGTGGAAGGCGGGTGTATCGAGCGAGACCGCCGGGAAGTAAGTGCCCGCTAAGCTGCGCCGCCACCAAGATCCCGAGCGCGTTCGTTCCTCGGGTGAGGTGAAATGATACTCGTAAATTTCCGCTCGAACGAAACGCGGCGGCTTGTCCGGAAACGGATTCGACTGAAATAGGCTTAGCGTCGCGCGATCACCTTGCAGTAACTTTCCAACCATATGCACAAACCACGGGTGCTCGTTGTAGCGCGACATGGCGGCAAACCACATCAGCCAACCGAGGCGGAAATGGTAAGGAGCGATGAGTGGCGGCAGGCGTTTGAGATCCCCCGGCTTTCCCCGAATCTCGTATTCACGCCATTGGGTTGCAGGGCTGATTGTGGCATCGTCGGTTCCCTCGACAACGATTTCGTAACGAGTACGCGTGACCGAGCCGAATGCTCCGTAAGTATCCACGATGTGGAGTGGATTGTAACTGGTGTTCATTATTTGCCCGGATGAAATCAGATTGCGAATAGGATTGATGCTCAGAATGGCAACGAGAAGCGCAACCACGATGGCGGATACGCGCAAAGCAAGATCAGGATGCAGGTTCGCCGGCGGTCGCATGGGAATCACCCATTGAAGAATCCGGTCGTCCAACATGGGAATCGCAAGGACTATTGTCAGTAAGTTGAGCCACGATAGGTTCCCGCTAATCAAGATGGATGCTTGAAACGCGATTGTGAGAATGCCGGCTATAGAACTGATTGGTTGCGGCAGAAAGTATCCAAACGGAACAATTACTTCGCAGAAATGATTGAATCCAACGCCAAAACGGTGCGTCCAGATCGGCGCCCAGTGAAGAAACCAACTGAATGGATTTGGCATGGGCTGCGTCTCGTAGTGGAAATCGAGGCAGGTGTAATCGCGCCAGCAGGAATCGCCGCGTAGTTTGATGAGGCCCGCGCCGAACATGAGACGGAACTCGAGCCAGCGAAGCACCCAATTCATCAGGATCTCGGGCGAACCGTAGCGCGCGCCGAGAAAGATAGCGAAGAAGCCGGTCTCGCATAGTAACGATTCCCAGCCGAAACCATAGAACGTCTGGCCAACGTTGACAAACGACAGATACAAGACCCAGAGCAACGCCCAAACCAGCATGTAAAACCACGTGGAGTATCGGTCGGCTATGCCTGTAATCGCAACAACCGATAAGACGATTCCAAACCAGGCAGCGGCGAGGAAAGCGCCATCTTTGGGAAACCAATAGAACAGACTTGGCGAATCCCGAAACGGAACTTGTTTGAGGAAAGGCTGGATAGGTAATAGACCGCGCTCACCAACAAGCGGGCAGAACTGATTCAAAGCTACGATAAATGCGACTAAATAAATGAAGGCGACGCCGCGCTGAAACAGAAGTCGCGATATCCAATAGCCGGTCAGGTTGGGGTTCAAAGGAGGATTGCCTCAAAACGAAATGAGCGGCAAACGCAATCGCGAGTTGCCGCTCATCCACTACAAAGAACAGCCGAACTTAGTGCTTAGCGGCCTTGTGCTCTTTCGATGCATCGTGCGCCTTGCCCGAATGCTCATGCGCGGTTGCGGAGTGCTTGTGAGCTTCCTCCGAATGAGTGTGGGCGGCGTCGTGATCGCCCTTTTCGTGGTGCTCGGCCGCGGTACGGTGCGACTTTGCGGCGTTCTCATGATGTTCAGCTGCTTTGTGATGTGCGTCTTTCGGCATGGAAAAACTCCTTTACGTACGGGAGTGTACAACGTAACCCGGATCGTGTCCAGCAGGTAATGTGTGAAAACTATCCTCCCTGCGCTTACAATGAAGGGAAAAGAATGAAGATACCGGATCTTCTCAAGCGGGGAAGCCCGTCGTTTTCCTTCGAGTTTTTTCCTCCGAAAAGCGAGGAAGCAGCCGAGCAACTAGAACGAACTATTTCGGAGTTGCAGGGTTTGGAGCCTACTTTCGTATCTGTAACATACGGGGCGGGTGGCTCGACGCGGGAGAAGACGCTGGATATCGTGAGCCGGATTAAGTCCGGCAGCGGCATTGAAGCGATGGCGCACTTAACGTGCGTGGGATCGACCAGCGACGAGATTGCCGCAGTGTTAGATCGCCTGGTCGAAGCCGGTGTGGAGAACGTTCTCGCTTTGCGCGGTGACCCACCCAAAGGTCAAACCGAGTTTCAAGTGACAGAAGGCGGATTCCGGTATGCGAACGATCTAGTTCGGATGATTCGTGATCGCTATGGCAACCGGCTTTCGGTCGGTGGTGCGGGCTACCCCGAGCGACACGTTGAGTGTCCCAATCCGCATGTCGATTTGATGAATTTGAAACGCAAGGTGGACGCCGGGGTCGACTTCATCATCACGCAGTTATTCTTCGATAACCGGCGCTATTTCGAGTTTGTGGATCGCGCTCGGGGCGCCGGCATTTACGTTCCTATCATCCCCGGTATTATGCCGATTACAAACGCCGGGCAGGTGGAGCGCTTCACATCTGCTTGCGGGGCTTCCCTTCCCTTCCAATTGGCGAAGGAGTTGGACCGGCGAAGAGACGATTCCGCCGGGGTGTTGCAGTTGGGAGTAGCTTACGCAACCGCGCAATGTACCGACTTACTCATGGGGGGCGCGCCGGGGATCCATTTCTATACGCTAAACCGGAGCACGGCGACAAAGGATGTATTCCGAGCGCTGCAGGTTGCGGGCTTTGTCGCAAGAGCGGCTTAGTTACAAAGGAGCATTGGCTTGTACTGTTCGAATTGCGGGACTCAGTTTGAAGGGCAGTATTGCCCGGCTTGCGGGAAGCCGGCAAATGCCGCAAATCCGGTCGGGGTACCACCTCCCGTTTCTTCCCCCAGCGTGCCGGGACTGCCGTCTAACATCGCCAGCGTAATTTGCTATCTAGTGCCGATTATTGGGCCCGTAGTGTTCCTTCTATTAGCGCCCTATAATCGCGATTCGAAAGTCCGCTTCGATGCGTGGCAGGCACTTGGCATCCATGTCGCATATATCGTGCTGAATATGATCATTGCGATATTCGCTGATGTCTCCTGGCGCACGAGCGCACTGCTGCATCAGATCGCCGCCTTGGCTTACTTCGTTCTAATCGTCTACCTAATCGTGAAGGCGCTGCAGAAAGAAAAGGTCGTCCTACCGTATGTAGGCGACTTCGCGAATAAGCAGAAGTAAAGCATGAACCGGCGGGAAGCTATCGGCGTTCTGGCTTGCGGCGCGCGCGCGGTCGGCGCTCCGCGGAAACCGCCTACCTGGCCGATTTGCGTTCACTCGCGAGCTCTAGCGCGGGTCGGGTATGTCGAATTAGGAGATCTAGTCAAACAGATAGGCTTTGACGGAATCGACTTAACGGTGATGCCGGATGGACACGTCAATCCCGCACAGTCGCCGGTCGATATGGTGCGAGCTATCGAGAGCATTCACGGTGCGGAATTGGCTCTTCCGATTATTAGTACCGCTTTTCTGAGTGCTATGGAGCCTTGGGCGCGTAATGTGCTCTTGCTTTCCGGAAGATCGGGAGTAAGTTTGTTTAAACCAGGAGTAAGTCACCGTCCAGTACGCGGCTTACGCGATCTTGCACTAATGGGTAGCGATCAGGGTATCGAGATGGTGGCGCCGGTAGGCTTCGGTGACGACGGCTATGCGCCGGGTGAGATCGCCGACTGGTCGATGTTAGCTCTGGGCCCACAGCTGACGGGCGAGCAGCGCGACTCTTTGCTTACGAGAGTAAAAGCAGCGTCGGTTTACGATGTGAGCGGCGCCGGTGCGTTCTGTCCGTTGGGTCAAGGCAAGCTCGATCTGAAGGCCTTCTTCGCGGCGCTCTTCAACAGCGGGTTCGACGGACCGGTTTCCGTGGAGCGGCGTTACGCGACCAAGGACGAACCGGGATCGTTGAACCGCGATCTGGATTTCGTGCGGCGGCATGTAGCGGCCGCCAGTCTCTCCTGATTGATATATGATTCTGGGATGCGCGCCCTGCGTATCACCACTCTTCTCACTCTGGCCCTGCCGGGCTGCTTCGCAGCGAGTTTAACCAAGGCTCAACTTAACGATTGTCCGATTGCTTTCAAGCCGTACTCCACGGCGGGCACGCCGCTCCTCGACTTGATGCTTGACCCTGCCGCGAAAGAGATCGTGGACCGCAACATTCCTGGGTTTCTGAAAGGGTTCCCGCCGGAACTGGTTAAGCCTGAGCCGCCGTCGCTGGCCGATATTCTCACGATTCGCATCATCGCCGACGAGTTCGCGCCGCTGCCAGCCGCTGCGCTCGACAAGATGGATAGGGAACTGGCGGCGCTGAAAGTTACTCCGGAAATCGCGGAGAAGAGATGCGCGCGCTATGACTACGTAAAGCCCGATGTTCCGAAGAAGCTGAACCATCCGGCGCTCTTAGTCTTTTCGAAGATCAACGGGTTCCGCGACAATCCGTCGGTAGATGCAGCGCAAGCGGCGTTGAAGGCGATTTGTGAACGGCGCGGCTGGAGCACGTTCTTCACCGAGAATGGCGCGGTGATTAACGCGAAAGACCTTAAGAAGTTCGATGCGGTTGTTTGGAACAACATAAGTGGCGACGTCTTGACTAAGTCGCAGCGCAGCGCCCTTCAGACTTACATTGAACATGGCGGAGGTTACGCCGGCGTGCACGGTTCGGCCGGCGATCCCTATTACGAGTGGGATTGGTATCCCGATACTTTGATCGGCGCCCGATTTTGGGGACATCCGATGTCGCCGCAGTTTCAAGAAGCTCGAATCAAGGTCGATAAGGATGACAATTCCATCGTGAAGGGCGTGGCTGCCGAGTGGCGGATGACGGATGAATGGTATTCATTCCGGAGCGATCCACGCAGTAAGGGCGCGCACGTGTTACTTACTTTGGATGAGACGACTTACCAGCCGATGGCGATGAAGCGAAGCATCAAGATGGGTGACGACCATCCGATCGCGTGGGCGAATTGCATTGGCAAAGGCCGCGTGTTCTATAGTGCAATCGGTCATCGTCCAGAAGGATACACCGAGCCAAATACGAATAAGTTGATCGAGCAGGGAATCGCGTGGGCGGCCGGCGTCGATAAAGGGATCTGCGGACGGTAGCGCGTATTATATAAACCGCATCAAATACTGCAGGTCATAAAGCAGACCTACCCCTAGCAAAGGTAGACCCGTAAGTAGCCAAAAGCCT
>JAVHMZ010195530.1:0-23362 GCA_034782995.1 Amazona versicolor
GATCCGTTTGCGAGGTATCTACGTTGGTTCGAGGAGCATGTTCGAGCGCTTAATTTCCGCAATCAAACTCCACTCGATCCGGCCGGTGGTGGATCGCGTGTTTGCCTGGACCGATTGCGCCGAAGCGCTGCGCGTGCTGGAAAAAGCCGGGCATTTTGGAAAAATCGCGCTGTCCTTTTAGCTCGCTCTCCAGCTGACTCGACCAACAGCCGGGTATCGCGCGCTAGCATACGGTGGTGTCGCTTAGACTCCTTGTTGCCAGCGTGGCCCTCATCTGCTTTCAGCCTGCATTCGCGCAGGCTCCCGAGGCGTCTGTGTGGCAGGGAGAGTGGGGCACATTCAAAGCGCAACCGGGAGCCGGTACCACGCGCTTGTACGTCGGCCGATTCGCTGAGGTTTTTGGTTGTACGGCGGAGACGTGCCATGTCGAATTCGATTGCCGCGGCGCTCGCGACCATTGCGGCGGATCGGGCGAGTTAAGGATAACGGGCCAAGCCACTGCACAGGTGGACATAAAGTCTGACCCTAAGAGTGCGGGGCCGGTGTGTCGCGTTGGACTACAGCTTTCCGGCTCCGGTTCCGAGCGCTTGCTTACTTCGCACACGGAAGGCGGCAATTGCAGCTACTTCTGCACCGGCAGATTTGCCTTCGACGGGACGTTTCCGTTTCACACTGTCGACCGCTACTACGGAGCAGATCGGGCCGCTTGCTTTGCACATGATTCACCGGGCCGCTTGGCAATCTGCCGCGATGAAGCACTAGCGGCGAAGGAATCAGCAGCGCTGGCGCGGACGCTCGAACCAGGCGATACCAGCGCAACGCAGATTGTCAGCCGGTGTGATGATGCACACGAACCTGCTGCTTGTATAAGAAGTGGTCTTGATACAGAGTTAGCTGGTTCGGAGCGTCGGCAAGCCGAGCGGATGGAACGCATCAATCAGCCCGGTGACTCGAAGGAAGCGGAGAGAAAGATCCGTGCAATCGCGGGTAAGTACCGACACGCTTTTCAAAGCGGCGATGTGCAGGGCAATACTTACAACGCTGCAGACGAGCTGGAGTTGAAGCCGCAAGAGGCCCGTACCTTAGGCTTCTCTGTTCATCTGGACTTTTACAACGGCCATCAGTGCGAGATCGAAGGCACAGCTACTTATCGAAGTACCGGCTTCTTCGTTTATCAACCGAAAGAGGGAGGGGCCGCAGGTTGCGTTTTCGAGGTGATTCCCACTGCCACCGGTATTCAATTCGGCGACCCGGGAGGGAAATGCCGTCAATTCAGCTGCGGAGCACGAGGTGGTTTCGAAGGAAAGAAGTTCCTGTTTTCCGAACGCGTCAAACCTTAGCAGAAGGTCTTCACTACTCTTCAAAAGGCGGCGGCTCGTCCTGACCCGTATCGGTGGCCAGGTTCTCGAATTTTGTATAGCGATTCAGGTAAGCGAGTTTGATGCGCCCGGTGGGGCCATTGCGCTGCTTGGCCAGAATCAGTTCGGCAAGCCCGCGAAGGCTCTCCTTGTCGGGCCGGTAGACTTCCTCGCGGAATATGAATGCCACAATATCGGCGTCCTGTTCAATGGAGCCCGACTCGCGAAGATCGCTAAGCATCGGACGGTGATCGCCGGGACGCGTCTCGGGTGCACGGCTCAACTGGGAGAGCACCAGAAACGGCACGCGCAGCTCCTTGGACATCAGCTTAAAGCCACGCGAAAGGGAGCTGATCTCTTGTACGCGGTTTTCGAACCGGCCCCGACCTTGCATCAGCTGTAAATAATCGATCACCACCAGGCCGAGTTCATGTTCCGACGTGCCTTGCAAACGACGCAGCTTGGAGTGAATGTCCATCAGATTGATGCCGGCCGTATCGTCTATGTAAAGAGGAGCCTCCACCATCTGGTACATCGCCTGCTGGAGAGAACGGCGTTCATCGGCATTCAAATACCCGGCGCGGAAACGCTGCTGATCGACTCGCGCCGAGGCGCACAGCATGCGCGTCAGCAGCGACTCCTTTGACATCTCGAGCGAGAACACGGCAACGGCTTTGGGGTTGGACGCGTTGGTTGCGACGTGCTGCGCGACATTCAGCGCCAATGCCGTTTTGCCCATGGCCGGACGCGCTGCCAGAATGACCAACTCGCCTTCGCGCAGGCCGCCCGTTAACTCGTCAAATTTCAGGTAGCCCGTGCTGATCCCTTTGATACGTTTGCTTGTGTCAAGAAAAGCGTTGATGCCGCCTTCGTAGTCGCCAATGATCTGAGCAGGGCTGGAAAGCGCGTTTTTCGTCTGTGCGTCGCCCAGGCGCATCAGAGCGTCTTCCGCAGCACCCAAAATCTGGCTCGCGTCGTCGTCACAGGTAACACAGCGGCCTATCGTGTCGTTTGCCACCGCAATGATGCGACGCAGCAGCGATTTCTCGCGGACAATCGCAATGTAGCTTTCAATGTTATGGAGGCGGGGAAGGCCGTCATCTAGCGAGACCAGATACGAGACGCCGTCCACCGATTGCAACTGACCCTGGCGCATCAATTCATTGGCCAGCGTGACGCGGTCAATCGTCTCCCCGCGTTCGTGCAGTTCCATCATGCGCAGAAAAATGCGCTTGTGTTTTTCGAGACTGAAATCCTCGGGCGATAACGTGCCCGCTACTTGCAGGAACGTGTTATCGCTGTTCAGAATGGCGCCCAGGACAAAGCGCTCGGCATCCAGGTTATCCGGAAGAGAACTGTCGGAAATGGATCGCTCAAAAGCGAGATCGCGGGCGGCCATGATACTCGGGAACTGGAACAACATAACGCGTGGAAACGTCCACGGCAATGGCAAAACGAGAAGAAGCGCGACTTTCCACAGCGTGCGTGGGGGTCTTCAGGCGAAGACTAAGCCGTTCGCCATTTCCTTAAAAATAACTTTCCACAGAGATTTCCTCAAATCATTCTACGCCCGAAATGTTCGTGCGTTTTGAAAAGGCCGATTGCTTCGGGCGAATGCTACCATCGAGTGTGCCGCGGAGACTCGGAGTCATTCCCGCCCGCTACGCTTCCTCCCGATTCCCTGGAAAAGCCCTCGCCACCCTTGCCGGAAAACCTCTGGTTCAGCACGTCTGGGAGCGTGCGTCCATGGCGAGGTTCCTGGATGGTCTTCTGGTGGCGACCGATGACGAGCGTATCGCTTCCGCTGTTCGTAACTTTGGGGGCGAGGTTCGCTTGACGCGCTCCGATCATCCCACCGGTACGGATCGCCTGGCTGAGATAGCCTCGGCTGAATCAGCCGCCCTCTTTGTCAACATCCAAGGCGATGAACCCTTGATCGATCCGGGCGCGATCGACGCCGCCATCCTGGCGATCGACAGCGATCAGGACCTGCAAATGGCGACGTTGAAGAAGCCGGTAACGGACCCCGCCGATCTGAGTAATCCGAACGTTGTGAAGGTGGTGACCAATCTGCTGGGCGATGCCATCTATTTCTCGCGTCTACCCATTCCTTACGCGCGTGAACGTCAGAAGAAGCACGCCACCGTTTGGTACCGTCATATCGGCCTCTACGTCTATCGCCGGGAGTTTCTACTGCACTACCCGGACCTGTCCGTCGGGCCTTTGGAACGTCTGGAGTCGCTCGAACAGTTGCGGGCCGTCGAGAACGGCTACCGCATCCGCGTCGTACTCACCGATTACGAGTCGATTGGAGTGGACACGCCCGAAGATCTGGAACGTGTGAACGAACTATTCAAGCTGGCAGGAGGGATGGTTGGCTAAATATATCTTTGTCACGGGAGGCGTGGTCTCCTCCTTGGGGAAGGGAATCGCCGCTGCATCCATTGGTTGTCTACTAGAAAGCCGCGGGCTACGTGTAACGCTGCAGAAGTTCGATCCGTATCTGAACATCGATCCGGGCACCATGAGCCCGTTCCAGCATGGCGAAGTGTTCGTCACCGACGACGGCGCGGAGACCGATCTGGACCTGGGACACTACGAGCGCTTTACGCACACCCCTCTAACCCAGAGCAATAATCTGACCTCCGGCCGTATTTACGAAAACATCATCACCCGGGAGCGGCGCGGCGATTATCTCGGCAAGACTGTGCAGGTAATCCCGCACGTCACCAATGAAATCAAATCCGCGTGCCGCAAGGTGGCTGCCGGCGTCGATGTGGCGATCGTCGAAATCGGCGGAACAGTGGGCGATATCGAATCACTGCCCTTTATCGAGGCGATCCGGCAGATGCGTCATGAAGAAGGCCGGGAGAACACTCTCTTTGTTCATCTGACACTGGTTCCATGGATTGCGGCCGCCCAGGAGCTGAAGACGAAGCCGACCCAGCACAGCGTTAAGGAATTGCGCGCGGTTGGTGTTCAGCCCGACATCCTGCTGTGCCGCAGCGAGCGCCATCTTCCCGATGATGTCAAAGAAAAGATCGCCCTGTTCTGCGATGTCGACGTACGCAGTGTGATTGCGGCCAAGGATGTCCCCAGTGTCTATCAGATCCCGCTTGTGTTTGCCGAGCAAGGAGTTGATGAGAGCATTCTACGGCTGCTTCGTATGAGTGCGCCCGAACGCAATCTCGATCGATGGGCCGAAATGGTGTATCGATTGGAACACCCGCTCACCGAAGTGAATATCGGATTGGTGGGCAAGTATGTCGAGTACGAGGACTCCTACAAGAGTCTGAAGGAGGCTCTCCTGCATGCTGGCCTTGCCAGGCGCGCCCGCGTACACATCGATTGGATCGAATCGGAGCAGATGAGCTGGCCCGAATGCCGCGCCCATTTGAGCCGTTTTGACGGGATCCTGGTACCGGGCGGATTTGGCCGGCGCGGTATCGAAGGCATGCTGCAGGCTATTCGATGTGCCCGGGAAGACCGGATTCCTTATTTCGGCATCTGCCTGGGAATGCAGACGATGGTCATCGAATTCGCGCGGAACGTGTGCGGTTTAGCCGATGCCGACTCGACCGAGTTCAATGCATCCACCCAACACCGCGTGATCTACAAGCTGCGCGAGTTGAAGGGTGTCGATGAGCTGGGCGGCACCATGCGTTTAGGAGCCTATCCGTGCCGCTTAGCGCCAGGTAGCTTTGCGGAACAAGCGTATGGCAAAGAGGAAATCAGCGAGCGACACCGCCATCGCTATGAATTCAACCGCGAATTTGAGTCAATCCTGACATCCAATGGGCTGCGCCTCACAGGGCAGACGCCGGACGGTGTTTACGTCGAGATCTGTGAGCTACCAGGCCATCCCTGGTTCCTCGGCTGCCAGTTTCACCCTGAATTCAAGTCCAAGCCGCTGGAACCTCATCCGTTATTTTCGGCCTTCCTCGAAGCTGCGCTCTACAACCGCTATGGAAATACGATGGGTGTTCCGAGCACGAATCCCGTCGCTGTCGAATTGGCATCGGTTTGAACCCCGTCGGTTTGAACCCAACTGATCAACGATCTGTCCAGGCGGGTCAAGGCGTGGGCGCAGTCATGTTCTCCGCATCCTCCCCGCTGGCGTTCATCGTCGGCCCTTGCGTAATCGAAAGCGAAGCACATGTGCGCTTCCTGGCCGGTGCGATCCAGGCCGCGGTCGATCGTCCGTTTGTTTTCAAAGCTTCCTTCGACAAAGCCAATCGCAGCAGCGCTCATTCCTATCGCGGGCCGGGACTGCAGGAAGGCCTTCGCGTCCTGAGCCAGGTGCGCGCCCTTGGAATTCCGGTACTAACCGATATTCATGAGCCCGCCCAAGCCGAACTGGCTGCCGAACATGCCGATATACTGCAGATTCCGGCATTCCTGTGCCGCCAGACCGATCTGTTACTGGCGGCAGGCAGCACAGGCCGGGTCGTCAATATCAAGAAGGGGCAGTTTCTCGCACCCGAGGACATGGCGCTCGCAGCCGACAAGGTAGCCTCCACCGGAAACACCAACATCCTCCTAACGGAGCGAGGCGCTTCGTTCGGCTACCACAACCTGGTGGTTGACATGCGCGGCTTGCAGACCATGGCCGCAACCGGGTATCCAGTTATCTTCGATGCCACCCACAGCGTGCAGTTGCCCGGTGCGGCAGGCACCTCTTCCGGAGGTCAACCGGGCTTTATCCAGGCGCTGGCACGCGCTGCCGTCGCTGTCGGTGTAGCCGGCGTCTTTGTTGAAGTGCACGAGAACCCTGCTCAAGCTCTCTCCGATGGCGCCAATGCGCTTGCCGTAGAAGCTTTGCCGGAGCTTGTCAGGCGGCTGCGCGCCATCGACACGATTGTGAAATCGTGGACGCCTAACCCCAACGTTTGATCCCGCTTATACGTCGTATTCTATAGTTCGTATGGGAACGTGCATGTCGAAGCGTCGGCGGAGCCTTCCGCCAGGCCTTTCAATGAGCCGCCGCCAAGGTCAGCGCGGCTTCTCGTTGATGGAGTTGTTAATTGTGATCGCGATCATCCTTGTGATTCTCTCGATCGCGCTACCTCAGATCGGGAAGGCACAGATGCACGCCCGCGAGATGGCTGCCATCAAGACCTTGCAGACAATCAACTCGGTCCAGGTGCAATACCAGTCCACCTTTGGCCAGTACGCCTCCTCGCTAAACCAGTTGGGACCTCCTCCCTCGCAGGGACAGGAAGGCCCCCAGGCTGCCAATTTGATCTCGAGCAATCTGGCTTCCGGAGCTTCGAGCGGCTATAACTTCACGGTGTCGCAGAGTCCTAGCGGTTACACAGTCGTTGCTGTCCCGAGAGCCTTCAACAATACGGGCCGGCGGAGTTTTTATTCCGATCAGTCCGGCATCATCCGAGAGAGTTCCACGCAGGAAGCGCCTACCTTAAACAGCCCTGAGCTGAAGTCAAACTAGCGCTCCGGGGCGCTCCGCTTGCTGTCGGTTCGTTTCGCAATCCTCACTCTTCTGTCCGCGTTTATCGGCAGAGGTGAGATGTGCGCCGCCGAGACTCAAACCCGGGCGCTACAGGCTCTCTCGGTCGATGTGGACGCCGCGTACCACGTGCGTGACCTCCATCTGAACAGGGGCGGGGTACAGCTATACCTCACCGATGGAACGCTCGCCTTTCTTCGGCCCGTGAACGGCCGCATCATCGGCGCTCTGTTTACGATTGACGGCAATGAGAGTGGCGACGGAGAAATCTTGTTGCTGCCTCCCGAGCGGGCCGAGCGTGCCTCCATAGCCTCGTTCATCCAGAGTCCAAACCTCAGCGAGCACTTGAGAGCCGCTGTCTTCCTGTTTGCGGACGCAACCGCGTCCGAGATAGAACGCGAGATCGGACTGGCCGGGTTCACCAGGATCGTCCCGGACGAACTGGCGCCGGTGAAAGAACGTTACGCACCGGTTGTCAGTGATCTGGAGCGCGGCATGGAGTTGCGTTTGCTGGAGTCGCTTCTCGACGCGCATCGGCCGGAGAACGGCTTCTTCTTTGCTGCCCTCTTTCCTCGCACGCTGGCTCCGTTCACCCTGTTCTACGATCCGGCAGCGGTGGAGCCCGTCACGGTCGGGCGGAGCGCATCGGCTCACGACTTCAAGCTCTGGACCAGCTTCCGTCCGGCGCGAATGCCACCCGCCCAAATTCCGCCTAGCCCATTCAGCAACTACCGCATCAACACGGAAATCGGCAGCGATCTCGCCCTGCGCAGTGCTGCCGGTTTCGACATTCGGGTGGGACCGGAAGCCGGACAGGTGCTTCGTTTTGATCTGTCCGACCGGCTCACCGTCAACAGTGCTGAGATCGATGGCATTCCCGCCGAAGTAGTTCAGCGTCCCGTGTTGCTACAGGAACAGGCTCGCGTCGGCGGGGCCTTCTTGCTCGTCGCTTCGCGTCCGCTCGAACCGGGTGTGCATAAGGTGCAGGTGCGCTATGCAGGGCAGGTGATCCGTAAGACAGCAGAGGGCGGCTATTTCGTCGATGACCGCACCACCTGGTACCCCTACAACTTAGGCTTTGCCTCTACGTTCGATCTGACGTTTCGATGCCCTGACGCGCTGGAGCTTGCCGCCACGGGTGAGCGGACTGCAGAATCGAAGTCGAACGGCATTCGAACGGTTCGCTATCAGGCACTCGAGGCACGACCTTACGCTGGATTTAACCTGGGGCGCTATGTTCGGACGGCGCATGTCGGGGAACCCCCTTACCGGGTTGAAGTATTCAGACCGGCGTCGCTCACGGGACCAGCGGTCGACATAGGAACAGAAGCAGAACAGATTCTGGATTTCTACACGCGGCGATGGAAGGTTGTGCCGAATCGCAATATCTCGATCACGCCCATTTCCGGCTTCTTCGGACAGGGATTTCCGGGGCTGGTTTACCTGTCTGAGACTGCTTATATACCGGAGCAAGACCGGCCGCCTGCGCTGCGGTCGCCGCGTTTCGACCGCTTCCTGTCGCAGATTCTTCTGCCCCACGAGGTGGCGCACCAATGGTGGGGCAATCGCATGACCGTCGCTACCTACCGCTCCGGCTGGATGGCGGAGGCTTTCGCGAATCATTCCGCCATCGAGTATGTCGCGCACACTCTCGGCTCAGAGGCCGCGCGGGGCGTGCTGCGCGAGTTGCGCTCAGACCTGCTGCTCCCGCGCAGCGATCACGACAGCCGCACGCTCGAATCCACAGGGCCGCTGAACTGGGGGCAGCGCCTGCTGAATACCGACACGCCGGCCGCCTGGCAGGCGATTGTATACGGGAAGGGAACCTGGGTTCTGCGCATGCTGCGCAAGCGGATGGGAGACGCGGCGTTCCTGGAACTGGAACGCGTGCTTCTCGAGAGCGAACGACAACCGATCACAGAGGATGCCTTTCGAGCGGCCGCTGCCAGACTGTCGAAAGCCAGCGAGAATGCAGAGGGAGCAAAGGATCCGGAGCTGCTTCAGTTTTTTGAGACCTGGATTTCCAATTCGGGCGTGCCGCGATTGGGTTTGCGGAGAGAGGGGGGCGACTGGGTGTTAAGCATGGAAGAAGTAGATGAGTCCTTTACCGCCGACATCCCCCTCGCATGCCGGCGTGCGACCGGGGCACGCATTACCTACATGGCGCGCGTGGGAGCCGGCAGCAATGTCCTGCCGCGAGCCGCGCGTCAGTTTTCCGCCTGCAGTCTGCCTTCGAACGACGATTTTCTCTATCGGAACTGAGACGTTGGTAAACTCCTTTTGCCCGGCATTCGTCTTCCTGAGTATGGATCCGGTCGGCCGATTAGAATTTTCGCCGCTAGAACATACACTTATGACGGGCGTAATGGCCGAAACTCTGGGAAGAACGGCGGGAGACGGCATTAGCCTGAGCGAGTTTGGAAGTTGGATGTCTTCCGAGCAACGCCGCATATTTTTACTTTGCAGGCGTATGTTGGGCGACGAAGACGAAGCCGATACTGCTGCCCAGGATGTGTTTCTGAAAGCGTATCGGGCATTGGACAAGACTTCCGAGCCGGTCGACAATCCCGATAAATGGCTCACTCGCATCGCGGTGAATACCTGCTTGGACCGGTTGCGGTCCCGAACCTGGAAGTTTTGGAATCGGCGAGTTTCGGCAGCAGACGGCGAAGTGATCTTGAACATGACCGCCGCCACCGAGCCGGACGCTGAGCGCCAGCTGTTCTCGCAGCAGATCCAGCTTAGACTGGAGCAGGGATTATCGAAATTGTCAGTTCGGCAGCGTGCAGTGTTCACTTTGCGTCATTTTGAGGCACTTTCCTTGGAGGAAATTGCCGGCACGCTTAAGCTGGATCTGGGTACCGTGAAAGCCCATCTGTTTCGGGCCACCGCCAAGCTGCGGGAAGAACTGCTGGACCTGTACTCGCCCACAGAAGGGAGAGACGCGCGATGAACCACTTAACCACCGAAGAACTGATCGCGATTCATTATGGTCTTCCAAACGATCACTTTGCCGATTGTTTGGAGTGTCACACCCGCCTGGCAGCCATGGTCGCAAACCGGCTACGCATCGAGCTGGAGAGCGATGCTTCGGATGTGAATCATGAACGTCTACTCGCCCAGCGGCGAGCTGTGCTTGCCCGTGTGTCGACGGTTAGCCACTGGTGGCAGGGCTTACGTCTCTGGCAATGGGCGTCCATGGGTGCAGCCTCGGCGGCGCTCGGGATTGCGCTCATGTTGAATGGAGATATCAGCTGGCACCAGGAGCCTGCGGTTTCTGACGCGCAGCTGGCGCAAGAAGTTAGCAGTATGTCCGTCGATATTGAGTCGCCGCACACAGCGCCTTTGGAAGGCCTGTTTGAATAGATGCGGCGCGTAGTAACGATCGTTTTACTCTCGGCCAGCCTGCTACCAGCCCAGAATCGCGCCAACTTTCCCTGGTGGAACAGTCCGGTTGTCAACGATTTGGGATTGTCGCCGGATCAAACACAACGGATTCGCAGGATTGTTCGCGAAAACCGATCTCGGCTGCTCGATGCTCGTAATGCCCAAAACAAAGCCGAGGGCGATCTGGAAGATTTCCTGAACGACTCGGTGATGAATGCCAGGGATGCTCAAGCGATTATCGGGCGAATCTCAGCCGCCCGAGCCGAGACGACGAAAGTATTTCTGGGCATGAGCTTTCAACTGCGGGAGGTGTTAACTCTCGATCAATGGCGGAAGCTGGTGCAGCGCTGGGGGGAGATGAAGGGAAAGAACCGGGGTGCAGACACGCAGACGCCGCCTTGAAAGATAGCCATCCTCAGAAGTTGACATAATAGCTGTTATCGGACATAAGTCACCCCGCTCTCTCCCACCCTCGCGCTATCATCTCCCCAGCCGCTATGTGCCCCCGCTGCCGCTCGCATCAGTTGCGCCCCTCCCGTCACTGGTATCCGACGGACCTCCTCATGCGCCTGTGGGGACAAAAGCCTTTCCGTTGCGAGCAGTGCCGCCACCGGTTCTATTTATCAGCCCACGCGGCACAAACCTTGAAAGCGGAGCGCAAGTGGTTGCATGCGGAGTTGCAGCCATCCCACCGCAAGCGTTCTCGCCGTACCCGGACTACGCAGTCGTAATTTTCCTGTAGCGGGCTACCCCAGGCAATGCTCCATTAGTCTGGAGTCAAATCACAATGGACAAATTAGACGAACTGAAAAACAAATATCAGGCGGCGCTCGCCACCATTCAGGCAAAAGGTGTGCACCTGGAGCACCTCCACGTGCAGGACAACAAGTTGTTCCTGCAGGGTGCGGCGCCGTCGGAAGAGATCAAGAACGAAGTTTGGAACCAGATTAAAGCAGCAGATAGCTCTTACAGCGATCTCACCTGCGATCTGCGGGTCGATACCAGCCTTCCCCAGCCGGAAGCAGCAGCGCCACAAGCCAGTGCTGCGGCGGCCTCGGCCACAGGCGCACAGGGCGGTCGATCGTACACCGTCAAATCCGGCGATACGCTCTCGAAGATCGCCAAGGAGTTGTATGGCGACGCGAGTGAGTACAACAAGATTTTCGAAGCGAATCAGGACCAACTCACCAGCCCGGACAAGATTCAGGTCGGACAACAGCTGGTCATTCCTTAAAGAACGTTTTGCATGAGACAACGTCCTGCATGTGGCGCAACCCAGGTGGCGCCCACTAGGTAACCTGCGGGCGGGCACTATACTAAATACAAGGTTCCCGCCCTTGTACTATCGCTTGATGCTGCATTTATTTGCGCATTCACACGTTATCGGGTTGTCACAAGACACCACTGAAACCGCCTTGCTAGGCGGGCAGGCTGTGATGGAAGGTGTGATGATGCGCTCGCCGTCCAGCTATTGTGTCGCCGTGCGTCTTGCTGATGGCACGATCCGCACGGAGGAAGCGGCGCTTGCCACCGTTGATACTCGCCCGCGCTGGCATCGCTGGCCCGTCATCCGAGGGCTTGTAACTCTTGGCAGCGCCATGACACTTGGTATGAAAGCGCTGCGTTTTTCGGCGGAGTGCCTCACGGGCAAGAGCGAAGAAACATCCAAGATCTCAGGCGCGGCGCAGCTTCTTGTTTCTGTTTTGTTCACCATCATTCTCTACAAATTCGTTCCCCTTTATGCCGCAACGACACTCGGACGGCATGTGGAGGCTCTGAATGGCCGGCTGGCAATTAACCTTGTCGACGGGCTGCTGCGCATCGCGATCTTCGTCGGGTTCATGCTGTTGCTGTCTCGTTTGAAAGAGATGCACCGGCTCTTTGAATACCACGGTGCTGAGCATCGCGTAGTGTTCAATTACGAATCCGGCCTGCCGGTAACCGTGGACAACGCGCAGCAGTTCTCCACGCTGCACCCGCGATGCGGCACCAGCTTCCTGGTAACGGTTCTACTGATCTCGCTCGTCGCTTACGCATTTCTGCCGATTGACGGATTCCTGGCACGCTTTGTGGCCCGGCTTCTCTTGCTTCCCTTGATCGTAGGGTTGAGCTACGAGGCGCTGCGGTACTCGGCACGGCATCGCTCAGGCGCACTGGCATTGTTTACCCGGCCGGGATTATGGCTGCAGCGTATCACCACTCAACCGCCGTCAAATGACCAGACCGAAGTCGCTATCCGGGCTCTGGACGGAGCTCTGGAGCTTGAAAGAAAACAGGGTGGCGTCCTGGTGATTGCCTGATATGCAATACCGCGATCGTCTCGAACAAACCGAAGCCCGATGGATGGATCTAACCGAAAAGATGGCCGATCCAGCCGTCATCAATGACCCGGAAGTTTATCGCAAAACAGCCAAAGCGCAGAGCGAGCTGGTGGATGTGGTAACCACATACCGGGACTGGAAGCGCACAGACCGCGAACTCGAAGAAGCACGGACGATGCTAGGCGAAGCAGATCCGGACTTGCGCGAGATGGCCGAACTCGAAGTCACCCGCCTCGAACCCTTACTGGAGCAGCTGGAAAGCGACCTCCAGATACTATTGCTGCCCAAAGATCCTAACGACGAAAAAGATGTTGTGATCGAAATTCGTAAAGGCGCGGGCGGTGACGAGGCATCTTTATTCGCCTCTGAAATGTTCCGCATGTATGGCCGATACGCGGAGGAGCAAGGTTGGCGTGTGGAAGTAACCTCGCTGAGTGAATCATCGGTTGGCGGCTTAAGCGAAGTGATCGCGATTATCAGCGGGCACAAGGTGTACAGCCGCATGAAGTACGAGAGCGGAGTCCACCGGGTGCAGCGCGTTCCCCAGACAGAAACGCAAGGTCGAGTTCACACCTCCACCGTCACGATCGTGGTTATGCCCGAAGCCGATGAAGTGGATATTCAGGTGGACCCCAAGGACATTCGCATCGACACGTTCTGTTCCTCTGGTCCCGGCGGACAGTCGGTTAATACCACCTACTCCGCCGTTCGCATCACGCATCTGCCCACAAACACCGTCGTGTCCTGTCAGGACGAGAAGTCGCAGATCAAGAATCGTTCGAAAGCCATGCAGGTGCTTCGTTCGCGCCTCTACCAGATGGAATTAGAACGACAGCAGGCTCTGATAGGCGCCGAGCGCAAGAGCATGGTGGGAACCGGCGACCGCAGCGAGAAAATACGCACTTATAACTTCCCCCAAAACCGCATTACGGATCATCGAATCGGTCTGACACTCCATCAGTTGGACCTGACCATGGAAGGGCGCCTGCAACCCGTGATCGACGCCTTGACCTCGTACTATCAATCGGAGCGGCTGCGCGAAGGTCAGGCCGCTTAAACGTTAGCCTCCTATGCCGTTCCTGACCGTTGCGGCAGCGTTACAGCAAGGCATTCGCATTCTGGATGAGGCTAGTGTCTCCTCTGCTCGATTGACTGCCGAAGTCCTGCTTTCACACGCTCTACAGCAGGAACGCACCTACCTTCTTACGCATAGCAGCGATTCGCTTTCTGAACTTGCCTGGATTCACTATGGCCGCTACCTGCACGAACGCTCTGCGGGCAAGCCGACGCAGTACATAACGAAAAAGCAGGAATTCTACGGCCGTGATTTCTATGTGGATGGACGGGTACTAATTCCCCGCCCTGAGACTGAGTTACTGGTGGAAGCCGCCCTCCATGAAATCACAAGACGGCCGCGCCTCGTGATCGCTGATCTGGGTACCGGGTCGGGTGCGATCGCCATCAGCGTCGCAATGGAATCCGGGAAGACGGTCATGGCTTCTGACGTTTCGCAAGCGGCGCTCGAAGTTGCTGCTTGCAATGGCAAACGTTGGATGGCTCCGGTCCAACTCTGGAAGGGCGATATGGCCACTTCTCTGCGAGACTCTTCCGTCGACCTGCTACTCTCCAACCCACCCTATGTCCCCGGCGCCGATGCGTCGAACATGCAGCGTGAGGTTCGTGATTGGGAGCCGCATATTGCGCTGTTTGCCTCCGACGATGGGTTTGAGATCTATCGGCGACTGATCCCCGATGCGCATCGCGCCCTTCGAACTGGAGGCCGCATGCTGTTGGAGCTGGGCTACCAGTCGCTCGAAGGCGTGCGCGGAATGCTGCAAGCCGGCTGGGACGAACTCGACGTCAGGCACGATCTCGCTGGCTGGCCGCGCGTCATCGGCGCCACCAAGGTGTAACCGCAGGAGGACCGAGTGAGTACGGATCGACTGGTATGCCATGTCGACATGGACGCGTTCTTTGTATCGGTGGAGGAGCTGTACGATCCTGCGCTTCGCGGCAAGCCTGTCGTAGTCGGTGGCCACGGACACGAGCGCGGGGTGGTATCAGCCGCGTCCTATGCCGCTCGAAAGTTCGGTGTGCATTCCGCCATGCCCTTGCGAACCGCCCGTCGGCTTTGTCCTCACGCTATCTTCGTTCCGGGCCACATGGAACGGTATCGAGAGTACTCAGAGAAAGTCTTTGAAGTGCTGGGCCATTTCACTCCCAAAGCCGAGATGGCATCGATCGACGAAGCGTACTTGGACCTGACAGGTACAACCCGGCTTCTCGGTCCGCCTATGCGCATCGCGCATCGACTTCACGAGGCCATCGGCAAGGCCACAGGACTGCGCTGCTCGCTTGGTTTAGCGAGCTCTCGTCTGGTCGCAAAAGTCACCTCCGATCAAGCCAAGCCGAACGGCGCCATTCACGTCCTACCGGGTCAGGAGGCGCAATTTTTGGCGCACCTCGCTATCGGCAAGATTCCTGGCATTGGCAAGCGAGCCGAGGCGGCACTCCACCGGTTGGGCGTGCGCAAAGTAGGCGATCTGGCAAGGCTCGAGGAAACGCTACTCCAGGAACACTTTGGCAAATGGGGGCTCGCGATGGCAGGAAAAGCGAGGGGCCTGGACGCGGGCGGCTGGTTTGATTCGCCCATCGGTGAAGGTGCCGACCCGAAGTCCATCAGTCACGAACACACCTTCCGGGAAAACGTCGCCGATCGAGCGGTGCTCGAGACGGCTCTCTTGAAGCTTTCGGAAATGGTGGCGGCCAGGCTGCGGGCGCATCGACTGTTTTCGCGAACGCTGCAACTCAAACTGCGCACCGGAGATTTTCATACCATCACCCGAGCCGAGACCCTCCCGTGCGCTACGCAACTGGAACACGACATCAGCACCACGGTCGTCAGGCTTCTACGACATGCCTGGGATGGCAAAACGCCTGTTCGACTCTTGGGTGTTCACGCCGGATCGCTCGATCGCCGCGAAGGGCAGCTTGACCTCCTGCAAGGCACGCAGACAGAGAGACTACGGCAGGCCTTCCGCTCAGTCGATCACATACGCAATCGTTACGGCAGCGGATCCATCTCGCTCGCCAAAACCTTGCGCTCTGGTATTCGCGAGCGCGTGCACGAGAATCCAGTCGACCTGCCTGGCCGAAGCGTGGAGCACGAGCATGATTCCTAACTCTAGTTTCGGTCCGATTGGCTCAAGGGTTCTCGGTCATACTGAAGCTGATATGGCCGACGATGAATCACCCTTGCTTGCCACGCTCGAAGATGGTGCCTGGAAAGCCGAAATTTGCAAGACCGAGATGCCCGGCGAATTTACGCTTCGCTTCATCAACGGGAGTGGTCAAACCGTGGAGGAGACGGCCCTGTCCGGCGTAAGCACGTATCGCCAACGGGAAGGAGAGATTCGAGAACGGTTGCGGTCTTACGCGAAGGGAGACGCGCCGCCTCCCGCCGACTTTTCGAGCCCCGGCGAATACTGACCGATCTACATTCACGCGGCGCGGTTCCGGTGGGTCAGAAGGACTTGGCTGCCAGATAGTTGCCGTAACCAACCACCACAGTAGAGCCAAGTAGCACCAGCAGACCCGCCAGCAGCAGCGACTTGGCCCCTGTCCCGGCTCCCTTCCATTCGTGCAGCCCAATGCCCCACAGACTGCTGAACAGAACAATACTCGCCATGTGCAGCGTCCAGCTCGAAAAGTTATAAGCTCCCATCTTCGTTTCACCCATCGTGTAAAAGAAGAATTGCAGGTACCAGGTGATGCCCGCCAGCGCGCAGAAAAGATAGTTCGACACCAGCGGCACCTTCACCTTGCGAATGTTCGCCGCAGTGGATGTCTGCACGGCGGACTGTGCCACAAGAACGGTAGTTGCCATGCTTGCCGATGCCGTGGGATAACTCGAATCGTTCACATTTCCTTCGGCACGGCTGCTATTCTGGTCCACCGCGCTCAACGTGCGTGCAAGATACTCGCGCCCGCTGCCGTTGCGGATGTTCAGATAGAGCACCCATAGAAAGTTCGTTGCGAAGCCGCCGAGCAGAACGATTACCAGCACCGGAAGGCCTTGCCATAGGGGCGATGTTCCCGCCCGCAAGGTAAGTGCTCGAATAGGCGCCCCGGCCGCAAGCCCGTAGGCAAAGCAGGCGCTCATGACACCGGAGATGAAGGCTACCAGGAAGCCCTTCGTGAGATGAAACTCGCGAATCGCTTCAGCCTGCGGCGATGATGTCGCCTTCGCGTGCGCCGAGGAGGAACGCTCCTTGAAGACACCGGCTAAACCGCAGATTGAAATGCCAGCGAGACAAAGAGCGATGCCCCCCAGGATCACCTGTCCCGAGTGCGTATGCAGTACCCTCCTTGAAAAGGAGCCGTCCACAATCGGTGGCATCAGCGTACCGAACGCCGCACAAAGCCCCATCACAATTGCCATTCCAAGCGACAGTCCGAGATACCGCATGGTGAGCCCGAACGTAAGTCCACCAACTCCCCAGAGCAGCCCAAAAACGAAACACCAGAGTAAGGTGCCCGGGGAGGCCGTTGTCAGAACAGCGCCGAGGTGATTTGTCAGAAGCCCTGCCGCCAACAGAGGAGCAAGGATCCAACTGAAGACGCCACCGGCCAGCCAGTACGTCTCCCACGACCAGAACTTCACTTTTCGAAATGGAACGTAAAAGCTGCCCGAAGCAAGACCACCGAGCCAGTGGAACAGGACACCCAAGGCCGGATTAGGTCCCACGCTTCCTCCCGTTGCGCATTGCTTGCCTGTTCAAAGCTTAACCCTTGACATCGCTTCGCTTGCCTCGCTCGAAGCAAACGCCTATTTTATGTGAGGTATCAGCAGGTCATAGCGAAATCGTGGCGCGAGCGGCCTCGAGAATCACCTCCATCACCGTATCCGGCGCAGAGAGAAGCGGCGTGTGATCGACTGCCCGCGAGTGGATGGTTGCACTCATACGCTCGGCCATATAGCGCTGCGTCTTCGGGCTGATCATTCGGTCGTTCTCCGCCAACAGAAACCAGGACGGCTTCGACTTCCATGCCGGCAAAGAGATTGGCTCCCCCAAGCATTTCATGGCAATAGGGCGCTGTGTTGCCGCCAGGACTACCAGCTCGTCAGGCGTGGCGTTCGGGGCGACACCATTGCAAAAGCCTTCCTCTGACATCCACAGGACACCATGCGGATCGGGCATTAAATGGGGGGCCTCCGGATGTGGCGGTTCCCGATAGAACAATTGAGCTACAGTTTCGGAGGCATCGGGCGCAATCGCGGCGATATAGACAAGAGACTTGACCTTCTCGTCGGTACTTGCCGCCTGGGTGATGACGGCTCCGCCATAGGAGTGACCCGCAAGCACGACAGGACCATCAGCGCGTTCGAGTAAGCGGCGGAGGGTAGTGACATCCTCACCGAGCGAGGTTAGCGGTATCTGAGCCGAGAGCACTTTCAATCCCTGTCGGTGAAGCCGAGGGATGACGTGATTCCAACTGGAGGCATCGGCCCAGGCGGCGTGAACGAGTACCACCGTGGCATTCGAGAGAAATGCACCGTTCATGCCGACACCTTTCTCGCAAAAAGTGCGATGGGAAGACCGACGAACGCAGCGTGGCCTAGCAAGCCATTGACAAGAGCGGGCGCTGTGACGGGACTGGGAGCGACCGCGGTGAGGGGAAGAACTGCAAAGGTCATGATGAGGTAAACCGCCGCTCCGTACAGAAGTCCGAGGATCACGGCGTGCTGGCGGAGAATGGCTACCCGGCGGCTAACGGCGATATAAAGAAGCGTGACAACAAAAGAGATGGCGAAGTGAGTTAGAACACCAAGTCCCGCAGCGGCGAGCCCACCGCGGAACGCATTCTGTCCCAGAAGGCCGCTGGCGATGTACTGCAGTACTTGAATCGGATTCAGGCCATGCAAGCCGAAGAACAGGACGCCGTCGGCGGCGTCGAGAACGCCGACAACGACGGTGCCGTAGAGAATGGCCGTGGCGGCGCCGAGAGCAGTTAAGGGACTGGCACCCTGCTTAACATCGTTCACAGGTTTATGCGCCCGATGCGACAGACTTCTCGTAGAAGCGATGCATATGCTCTGCGATGTAGTCAAGACAATCCTCCACCGCAAAGTGGCCGGCGCTGAGCCGATGCATCTCGGCATGCGGAAGATCCTTGAGGTAAGCCTCTCCCCCGGCACGTGTGAAAAAGATGTCGTCCTGGCCCCAGAAGATGATGGTCTTGGGCTGATGCTGCTGGAAGAACGCCTGCCACTTCGGGTACAGCGTCACATTATTGCGGTAATCGTAGAACAGATCGAGCTGGAGTTTGCGCGCATGAGGGCGACTCAGCGTATGCAGGTAGTCCATGTTCCAGTTGTCGGGGCTGATCAATGCCGGAAGCGTTGAGCCGGACAGATAAGTGGCTTTTACGGTTTCAAGCGCCAGCAATCCGGCGGCTCCGGCTTCATTTGCTTCGCTGCGATCAAGCCAGAGCGCGTTGCGGAGACCGCCCCAGGCTTCGCTGAAACCCACTTCGTACGCATTTGTGTTCTGTACGATGAGCCATTGCAGAACTTCGGGCTTCTTGGTAATAATGCGAAACCCGACGGGGCCACCGTAGTCCTGAACAAACAATCCGAACTTGTCGAAGCCTTTCGCGGCCAGGAAATGCTCAACAATTTCCGCGAGTTTATCGAATGTGTATGTGAACGTGACGGGGTCCGGAGTGTCACTATTTCCGAAGCCCGGATAATCCGGCGAAATCACGTGGAAGCGACCGGCAAGCGCGGGAATCAGATTGCGATACTGATGCGAAGAGGCTGGCCAGCCATGAAGCAGAACGAGCTTTGGACTGGAGAGATCTCCCGCTTCACGATAAGCGATGTTAAGGCCTTCCACGACAAGGGTTCCGTGCGTGACTGTCTTTGAAGTAATCGAGGGCGAATAGCTTTGCGTCATGTCAGTCTGTTTGGTACGTCGTGATTACATCACGCCAGGAACGCATCAGTAAAGCTGTTTGTTTCGCTAACAGTTATCAGCAGGAGTGATGGCAGTGAAGCGCTTGCGTCAGTGTTAATCTTTCCAGATGGAGCTGCGTCACCTTCGGTATTTCTGTGCCGTCGCAGAACACCGAAGCTTCACGCTGGCCGCCCGTCAACTGAACGTCTCGCAATCGGGGGTCAGCGGACAGATTCGCGATCTCGAGAACGAAATCGGCGTTGCGCTGCTACGGCGCACGCAAAGAGAAGTGTCACTTACTCCGGAAGGCGCGGCGTTTTTCGAGGAGGCTCGCGATATTTTAATGCGAGCGGATCGGGCCGTGGAACTGGCGCTACGGGTTTCCAAAGGCCAGTCGGGCAAATTGACGGTTGGTTTGTGCGGGCCCGTCACGGCTTCATTTTTGCCGCAAGTGATTCGAACCTTTCGCAATCACTACCCCGGTGCTTCTCTGGCTTTGCGGGAGCGAGCACCAGCCGAACAAGTGGACGCTCTGATGAGCGGACAAATTGATATCGGGTTTGCCCGCAGTATTCCACCGGAGGCAAAACATCTGCTCGGGCACCAGCTGATGTTCCGCGAGCCTTTCGTTTTAGCACTAGCGAGAGCTCATCCGTTTGCCCAACTCAAATCGATAGCCGTGAAGCAGCTAGCGCAGGAGCGATTGATTCTGTATAGCCGGGCCGGCGGCCCCGAGGTCTTCGATGCGATTGTGGCGATGTGCAAGAAGGCTCATTTTTCTCCCCGTATTGCCGATACACCCCTTTCGTGGCACGCAGTCCTGACAATGGTTGAGGCCAATGAAGGCGTAGGAGTAATGCCGCATTGTGTTCAGCATTTGCGCGGAAATGATGTCGTGTTTCGACCATTGGCTGATCGTCCCTATCAACTCGATGCGCTGGTTGCCTGGCGGCGCAATGAACCGACCTTTCTTCAGGAAAGTTTTTTGGCGCTGCTTCGAACCAGGCTCAAAGACAACAAACTGCCCGGCAACCGCTAAGCCGATTCACCTGCTTGCCCTTCCAGAGGCAAGCATTCTCTAAAGGCGGTGTCTCCCAGCCCTTCTTTGTAACTTTGACCTCCCGTCTCCGTAATACAGGAGAGAATCTGGAGCGATCCAGAAAGGCTCGGAGGACAAGTGTCAGCAGATTTGAGAGATGCAGTGCGTCAATTGCGGAAGTCGCCGGGATTAGCGGTGACGGCGGTGATCACCCTCGCTCTGGGCATCGGAGCGACCACCGCGATCTTTACGCTGGTGCACCAGGTGATGCTGAAGAGCCTACCGGTCACGAAGCCTGAGGAGCTTTGGCGCGTGGGGGACAAGATTCGTTGTTGCAACTGGGGCGGCTATAGCCAGGGTGACGACGGAGACTTCTCGCTTTTTTCGTGGGAGGCATATCAGACCTTTCGCGCCCATACACCGGAGTTTGTGGATTTGGCGGCGCTGCAGGCCGGCAATGCACCGCTGGGCGTACGACGGGCCGGATCGCAGAAGCAAGCCGACACGAGAAACGGGCAGTTCGTGTCGGGAAATTTCTTTCGGACCTTTGGGGTGCGTCCCTGGATCGGCCGGCTGATGAACGACGCTGACGACCGGGAAGGCGCGTCTCCGGTGGCCGTGATGAGTTTTCGCATCTGGCAGGAGAAGTACAACTCTGATTCGTCAGTCGTGGGCGCTACCTATGAGATCAACGGCCATCCGTTCACGGTAATCGGCGTGGGCGCGCCCGGCTTTTTTGGTGCAAAGCTTTCAGGGTCGAACATGCCGGACCTCTGGCTTCCGGCGACGTCGGAACTTCTGATCGATCGGGGATTGGGACGGCTGAAACGGCCCAACGGAAATTATCTGGACCTGATCGGGCGCGTGCGGGCGGGAGTAAATCCGAAGTCGCTCGAAGCAAGATTGAAGGTTGAGTTTCATGATTGGCTGGCAAGCCACGTGCCCGACATGGAGCCGGGCGAGAAAGAATTGTGGAAGCAGCAGACATTGCACTTGACGCCCGGCGGCGCAGGTGTCGCGGAGATGAAGGACCAGTATCAGGAAGGATTGAAGCTGCTTTTGATTGCCTCGGCATGTGTGCTGTTAGTAGCCTGCGCGAACCTTGCAAACTTGATGCTGGCGCGCGGCTTAAAGGAGCGTTCGCAAACCTCGATACGCGTGGCGCTGGGCTCTTCGCGAGGTTCGCTCGTGCGCAAGGCGCTGGTGGAGTCCGTCTTGCTGGCCTTGATTGGCGGGGCGATGGGAATTGCGGTAGCGTATGCCGGCACGAAGCTGATCGTGTATCTGGCATTTCAAATTGGTGGGCCGAAGAATTACGTTCCCATCCAGATGACACCCTCCTGGCCGGTGCTGTTGTTTACGTTTGGGATTTCCGTCTTAACCGGAATCGTGTTCGGATTGGTACCGGCGTGGCTTACCTCACGAGTTAATCCCATAGAGGCGCTGCGCGGGGCAAACCGCACGGTGGGCGGCGGCCGATCGTGGGCGCAACGGTCGCTGGTGGTGGCGCAAGTGGCGATGTCGCTCGCGCTGCTTTCCGCCGCCGCCCTGCTGGGGCAGAGCTTGCGAAATCTGGAGCACCAGGATTTCGGGTTCGAAATGAATGGGCGATACATCGCATGGATCAACCCGATGTTGAGCAACTACAAGCCGGAGCAGATGGAATCATTGTTCCGGCAGATCAACGACCGTTTACTGGAGACGCGAAGTATCCGGATGGTCGCGCCGGCGCTGTACGCTCCCATGACAGGTGACAGTTGGAACGAAGGAATCCGTGTGGAGGGGCGTCCGGAACCGCCAGCAAGGGAAGATACAAGCGCGGGCTTTGCACGCGTGATGCCGGGCTTCTTCGAGACGATCGGCGCTAAGACAATCTCGGGTCGTTCGATTCAGGAGCAAGACACGGCGGCCACCCGCAACGTTGCTGTGATCAATGAGGCGTTTGCAAGAAGATTTTTTAAAGGCCAGAATCCGATCGGGCGTCATTTTGGGCCGAACCGGATCAAGTATTCCAGGACGTACGAGATCGTTGGAGTCATCCGGGACATTCGTTACATGACCTACGAGTACAAGAAGCCGATTGGACCGATGTTCTGGCTACCGGAAGCACAAACGGCGCAGTATGACGATGCAGCGTTTCAAAACGGCGAACGCTGGTCCCACTACCTGTACAACATTGCGATCTGGGCGCCGGGCGATCCACCGGGCATGGAAGAACGTGTCCGCAATGCGCTAGCCAGCGTCGATCCGAGCCTGGTGCTGTATGGGGTAGATGCTTACAGCAAACTTGTCAGCGCGGATTTTCAGCAGCAGCACATGATAGCGACGTTGACGATGCTGTTCGGTGCACTGGGGCTGGCGCTGGCTGCGGTGGGATTGTATGGAGTGATGGCGTACTCGGTGGAACAGCGCACCAGCGAGATCGGATTACGGATGGCGCTGGGCGCGGATCGAAAGGGCGTAGTGAATCTGGTGCTGCGCAGCGCTTTTTCACAGGTGCTGGTTGGACTTGCGCTGGGGATTCCGTTGGCGCTTGGGGCCGGGTGGCTGATGACCAATCAGCTATTCGGCGTTGCGCCTTGGGATCCGGTAAGGCTGACTGTGGCGGTTGTGCTGCTCTGCTTTGCGGCTTTCCTGGCCTCAGCGTTACCGGCAACGCGTGCTGCAAGTGTGGAGCCCATGGTGGCGTTGCGCAACGAATAGTCTCCTCGTTTGCTCTGTCGAGGTCTGCTCTACTGGGGTCTGCTCTACCCAGGTCTGCTCTACCCAGGTCTGCTCTACCCAGGTCTGCTCTACCCAGGTCTGCTCTACCCAGGTCTGCTCTACCCAGG
>JAVHMZ010196571.1:0-23353 GCA_034782995.1 Amazona versicolor
TATCCCTCATGCGAACGCCAAAACCGTTCAGCGTCGTTTTCAGCAGCTGCTTACGTTTTTCTGTACTGATCGTGCAGCCAGACGCCGCCAGATCATCCAACGTGTAGCTATCGTCTGTGAGAACATAGCCTCCGTTTTCCGAACGCGCATAGATTTGGAGTGCATCGTTATGACGGTCGAGAAACGGCGTGGTGATTTCAACCCAGGATTGATCGATCTCGCGCAATGTCGTATTACTCTTGAGCCACGCGCGATAGTCAGTCAGCAGCTTCTCGATTTCCTGTAAGGTGGTCATGAGAATAAGCCTTTCTGAATTCGGGGCCTCTCGGTGATCTTGCAAAGCTGCATAAACGCCTCAAAAGCGGAAAAGAGGTCGGATTTATCCGAATAGGTGTCAGATGGTGCGGGGATCGCCCACTTATCACCAAAGCCCTCCCGGTAGAGATGCAGATGGGGACAGGGGATCTGGGTTCCGTCGGGATTTGTGTGCGGTGGACCTTCAAAGTCGAGCCGCATGAGAATAATCGTCACGCGAGCGCGGTTCTGGAAAGTGGCTTTCGTCAGCTTGATTTGCGCGCGGGTCACATCAAGCATAAAATCCTCTCGCTTGTCGAGCGAAGTTAAAGGAACGGCTATTCTTTCGCCGGGCGAGGGAAACAGCCAGTTCTGGTCATCAGCAGCGCGTTTTTCCATCGCCATAAGCTGGTCCGCTTCCACCTGGGTGATGTTCATTTCGGCCATGGTCGATGCCTAAATCTGATTTCGGCTTTTGTGATGGGCGGGCGGTTGAAAACGCAACACGCGTGAAGCAATTTTAAGCGTAACTCGGGCCCGGTAAGTGGCGTTTCAATTGTAGGGAGTTTTCCCGGAAAGGGAACGCGATGAGATCCCTGCGTTTTTTGCCCGTTCTACTGATCGCCGCATGCGCGATTTCGCCCGCGCTGGCACGCAAGAAAAAACCCGCGGCGCCTCCTTTGGCCGCCACCGCTCCGGCGCGGTCCATCCCACAAATGAGCGCGGACGAAAAGGTGCTCCACGCACTCAACCGCCTTGCGTTTGGGCCTCGTCCGGGCGATGCGGAGCGTATTCGCTCCATCGGCTTGGACGCGTGGATTGATGGCCAACTCCACCCGGGCTCGATCGCCGAAAGCTCAGAACTCGAAGCTCGCCTCGCCCGTCTCGACACGCTCGGCATGAGTACCGCGGAACTGGTTGAAAAGTACCCTCCGAATTTCGTAATCAAGCAAATGGTCGACGGCAAAGTTCCGTGGCCCGCCGACACGGACACGCATCTTACGGTGCAACATATCGCCGAGCGCTATCGCAACAAGCTCGGCTTGACTGCGGCGTCGGGCGAAACAGCCAATGCGCCCGAGCCGACGTTCGAGCAAGCCCTCGCCGGACTTCCCCCGGCAGCCCAGTCAACTCTGCAATCCGGCAAGCCGGCGGAAAAGGCCGCGCTGCTCGCGACCTTGCCGGTGACGCAGCAATACGACATTCTCGTCGCTATGCCCGGAGGTCAGCGTCAGCCCATTTTTGCGGCCGCGTCGCCCGCGTTACGCCGCCGCATGCTGAGCTTCGTTTCTCCGCAACAAGTGGTTAATCAGGACCTGACCGACGCCAAGATCTTTCGCGCGGTTTACAGCAATCGTCAGTTGCAGGAAGTCTTAACCGATTTCTGGTACAACCACTTCAACGTTTTCCTGGACAAGGGCGCGGATCGCTTCATGGTGACCGGCTACGAACGCGACGCGATTCGCCCATTCGTTCTCGGCAGGTTCAACGACCTTCTGCTCGCCACAGCGCAAAGCCCGGCGATGCTCTTCTACCTCGATAATTACCAGTCGGTGCGCTCCGACATGCCGGCCAACACGCGCAACCCGAACGCAAAGCGCGCCAAGCGTGGACTCAACGAGAACTATGCGCGCGAGTTGATGGAACTCCATACGCTCGGGGTCGACGGCGGTTATACCCAAAAAGACGTGACGGAAGTCGCGCGCTGCTTCACCGGCTGGACCATTCGCGATCCGCGCTACGGCGGTGGCTTCGAGTTTCGCGAACGTCAGCACGATCCCGGAGAGAAACACGTCCTCGGCATAACTATCCCGGCGGGAGGCGGCGTGGAAGACGGTTACCGCGTGCTCGATATTCTTTCGCGTCATCCCTCCACCGCTCGTTTCATCTCGAAATCGCTCGCGGTTCGCTTTGTATCCGACGACCCGCCCGACTCGCTGGTGACGCGCATGGCTGATACGTTTACGCGTACGGACGGCGATATCCGTCAAGTGTTAGCAGCGATGATCGCCAGTCCAGAATTCTGGGCGCAAACGAGCTATCGCGCCAAAATCAAATCGCCGTTTGAAACCGTCGTAAGTGCGCTCCGTGCCACCAATTCCGCAATCGACTTTACCACCGCGCTTGGAAATCAACTCAATCAACTCGGAGAGCCCTTGTACCGCAAGGTCGAGCCGACCGGCTACTCGAATCGCAGCGGAGAATGGATGAACTCCGCATCGCTTCTGGGCCGTATGAACTTTGCGCTGAGCTTGACTGAGAGTAAACTCGCGGGAGTCAAACCGATCCTGCCCGCTACCACTGATCCGGACGCTATGGCGCGCGATCTGATGGGAACGTCTCTTACCGCCGATTCGCGTGGGGTGGTTGATCGTGGACTTGCCACTCCGCCCGCCGTCGAGAGCGGGGGAAACCAGGTTCAGCCGGTGGCATTGCAAGCGCCCACTCCCGGTCTGGTCGCGGGACTTACTTTGGGATCGCCCGACTTTCAACATCGCTAAGAGGACGAATATGCTTCGCAGCCGCAGAGTGTTTCTTAGGAATTCGGCGCTTGCCATGGTAGGCATCGGTGCCGCGCCAGTGTGGCTCGAGCGCGCCCTTTATGCGCAAACGGGCAACTCGCCCCAGCGCAAGAAGATTCTGGTGACGGTCTTTCAACGCGGGGCCGCTGACGGACTCAACATCGTGGTTCCGCACGGCGACAAAAACTACTACGCGATGCGGCCCACCATCGGAATTCCGCAGCCCGGTGCAAATATCGCGCGCGAAGACTCCGTTGTCGATTTGAACGGTTACTTCGGCCTGCATCCCAGCCTTGCGGCGCTCCATCCTCTGTGGGATTCCAGGCACCTTGCCATCGTTCACGCCGCCGGCTCGCCCGATCCCACGCGCTCGCACTTCGACGCGCAGGACTACATGGAATCGGGTACGCCTGGCATCAAGGCCACCAACGATGGATGGCTCAACCGCGCCTTACCACCCCGGCACGCACCGAACGGAACGAACTCGGCATTGCGAGCTGTGGCGCTCGGCCCCAACCTCCCGCGTATGCTGCGCGGCGAAAACAGCGCGCTGGCCGTCGATTCGGTAAATAACTTCCGCGTGGGTGACGCCAATGCCTCGTCCATTTTGCAATCTCTGTATTCCGGCACGCACGACCAGATACTCAACGGCACCGGTCGCGAAACGTTTGAAGCGATGGCCATTCTGCAGAACCTGCAAAAAACGCCGTACCGTCCCGCCGCTGGTGCCAACTATCCGAAAGGCAAGTTTTCGGATAACATGAGGCAGATCGCGCAGTTGATAAAAGCCGACGTCGGAGTAGAAGTCGCGTTTGCCGATATTGGCGGCTGGGACCATCACGTCAACGAAGTTGGCGCGAGAGCCTCTCAAGGTCCGCTGGCGAATCTGCTGCGCGAGTTCGGCGACACCCTCGCCGCCTTTTACGCCGACTTGGGCGATCGCATGGGCGACGTGGTGGTGGTTACAATGTCCGAATTCGGCCGCACCGCCCACGAGAACGGTAACCGCGGCACCGATCACGGCCATGCGAACTGCATGTTCGTGATGGGCGGCGATGTTGCCGGCGGCAGGGTGGCTGGGCCCTGGCCCGGTCTCGCCAAAGAGCAGCTTTACGAAGGCCGCGACCTCAATCTGACCACCGACTTCCGCGCGGTGCTGGGCGAACTTGTGTCCGTTCACCTCGGAAATCGCGATCTCCGCTCGGTATTCCCCAACTACGCGGGCGGACCGCGCGACTTTCGCGGCGTTCTGCGCGTTTGACGCGCGGTTTGGTTTCGGCGAATCTTTCGCGCAGCAGTCGACGGAGATCGTAACTTCGCCCCTCCATTCGAGCGAATTCAAGTTATGCTCTGAGGGAGGGGATGAAGCAACTCGCGCGCAAACACCTGCTGGCTATCCGCTGGTTCCACTGGGTCAATTTCCCGATTCTGTTCGGAATGATCTACACCGGCCTGATGATCTATTGGGCTTACGATCCCTACCGCATCGGTTGGGGCGGCTTCACCCTTTTCCATTTCTTCCCCAAGTGGGTTTACGACCTGCTTGGTGTGAAACATCGCTTGGCGGAAGGGATGGCGTGGCACTTCTTTTTAATGTGGATTTTCGCGATCAACGGCATCTTGTATGTCGGCTACTCGATTGTTTCTGGTGAATGGCGCGAGCTGGTCCCGGACCGGAATTCTCTTCGCGAGGCCATTCAAGTAACCCTATTCGACTTAGGCCTGAGCAAGTACTGTCCGCCCATGCTGAAGTACAACGGAGCGCAAAAAATCGCGTATACCGGAATCGTGCTGATGGGCTTCGGCAGTCTCGTTACTGGTTTGGCCATCTACAAATACGTCCAGTTCGCATGGCTGGCGAAACTACTCGGGGGCTATCCCGCCGCGCGTCTCGAGCACTTCATACTGACCGTGGCTTACCTGTTCTTCTTTGTTGTCCATGTGGCGCAAGTCGTTCGCGCGGGATGGAATAACTTCCGCTCGATGGTCACCGGTTACGAGATCAAGAGTCTCGAGTTGGAAGGGAAGGAAGGGGCGCATGCCGGACCCGCTAAAGCCTGAGCCGCCGCTTGGCGTTGGGCAGACCGAAGAGCACTCCGACGCCGACGCCGAAGCGCGCGCAAGTGCGGAAGCACTTGCGAAGTCTGAAGCTCACGACCGCAACGTCGAACGCGAAATGGCGCGCCGCTCGCGACGCAGTTTTCTTATCGCCGGAGTGTCCGCGCTTGGCGGGATCGCAGGGTGGGAGTGGCTGCATACACGGCGCCCCGACAGCGGGGTTGCGTGGCCTCTCCGCCGCATTCTTGACACTAACGAAGAAGTCGCCCGCGACTACTTCCGCACCCCACGGCTGGCCCCCGAGTTTCCCGTCTCGCAAGCCGTCCGCAATCTCCGGATCAACGAACGCATCGGCATGGAAGACACTCTGAACCCCAACGAGTGGAGTCTCAAGGTTGACGGCGCGGATATCGAAACGGATGAGGACGACGACTCCGTCACGCTTTCCATGGATGACATTCGCAAATTACCCCACGCGGAACACGTCACGGAGCTGAAGTGTATCGAAGGATGGAGTCAAAAGGCGCATTGGGGTGGGGTGCGCTTCGCCGATTTCGCGAAAGAATATCCTCCGCCTAACGGTGTCCAATACGTCGGCATGGAAACGCCCGATGCGGGTTACTACGTCGGGCTTGATCTCCAAAGCGCCATGCAGCCGCAGACGCTGCTCTGTTACGAACTGAATGGCCAACCATTACCCGAGCCTCACGGAGCGCCCCTGCGTTTAGTCATTCCGACGAAGTATGGGATCAAGAATCTCAAGCGCATCGGGCGGATCTTCTATAGTCAGGAGCGTCCGCGCGATTACTGGGCGGAACTCGGCTATGACTGGTACGCGGGACTGTAGAATCAAGGCGCGCGGACGTCAGCGCTTCTTCCACGTCTGGAACTCGAGCGTCGCCAATGCCGCAAATCCCGCGGCTACCGCGAGCCGGAGTAACACCGGTCCCCACCGGTGTTGCAACATCCATTGCGCGATGGCGAGCAGCACGAAGCCGAGGGCGATCGCTGCGTACCACCAGGCAAACCAGCGCGTCCGCGGCGGCCACTTCATATCTTGAGCTGCGGGTCGAATCGCGACCAGAGCAGATACCCGACGAGCGTTTTCCCATCCTCCAGCTCGCCGCGGCGAATCATTCCATCGATCTCGTCTCGCGTAAACCACCGCTTCTCGATGCGTTCATCGTCCATCGGCTGCGCTTCGCCTTCGGTCAAGTCCGTCGCGAGAAAAATCGTCATCTTCTCTTCCACGTAACCAGGGCTGGGGAAAAACCTCGCGATCGCTCTCCAGTTGCGCGCCCGGTATCCGGTCTCTTCGATCAACTCGCGCTTGGCTGCTTCTTCCACTTCTTCGCCTTCATCGACTTTGCCCGCCGGCAGTTCCCACAGTTTCTTTAGTGCCGGTAACCGGTATTGGCTCACTAACAGCACGCGATCATTCTCGTCGACCGCCATCATCACCGCCGACCCGCGATGCCGCACCACAGAACGGTTGAGATGAAAGCCGTCCTCTTCGGCTTCGTCTTCCGTCACGCGGAACAGCTTGCACTTATAGACTTCCTTGGTTGAAAGCAGATTCATAGTTCAGGGCCTTTCATTTCCGCGCCAGCGTGCGTTGAAATTCCGCGAGCGGAAGAGCATTCAAAACGTCCTCGCGCTGCAGCCATCCGCGCCGGGCGGTCAACACGCCATAGCGCATGTTGAGCAGATGCTTGGGGTGATGCGCGTCGGTATTGATGCAGAACTTTGCGCCCTTACCTTTGGCGTGACGCGCCATTTGCCCGCTCAGATCGAGGCGCTCGGGACTCGAATTGATCTCGAGAGCGACGCCGCGCTTCACCGCCTCGGTAACGACGCGATCAAAGTCGAACGGAAATGGATCGCGATGCAGCAGCAAGCGCCCGGTCGGATGTCCCAGCAGCCGCAAGTGAGGACATTCGAGCCCGCGCAGCAAACGATCGGTCATCTCCGCCGACTCCATGCTCATCATGCTGTGCACGCTGCCAATCACGAAATCGAGATGAGCCAGCGCGTCCCACGCCAGATCGAGCGTTCCGTCGCGCAGAATGTCGCACTCGATGCCGGAGAAAACGTGGATGCCGAGCCGGCCGGATCGATTGATGTCGCGTACTTCGGCGGCAAAAGCTTCCACCCGCGCTTCGTCGAGTCCAAATGACATCGCGATGGCTTTGGAATGGTCGGTGATGGCGACGTATTCGAGCCCACGCGCCCGCGCCGCTTCGGCCATCTCATCCAAACTTGCGCGGCCGTCGGTTGCGGTCGTATGCATGTGCAGATCGCCGCGAATATCGCTGAGCTCGATCAGGCGTGGCAACGCGTTTTGTTCGGCCAACTCGATCTCGCCCGCGTTTTCGCGTATTTCGGGCGGCGTCCATTGCAAGCCAAGCGCGCTGTAGATTTCTTCTTCGCTCTCGCCCGCCACGCGCGCGTCATCTTCGATGCGGAACAAGCCGTACTCGCTCAGCTTGAAGCCCATTTTGACGGCGCGCACGCGCACAGCGACGTTGTGTTCCTTGCTCCCCGTGAAGTACTGCTGCGCCGCGCCGCGGCTCTCGTTCGGCAGCGCGCGAATGTCAACCTGCAGTCCGTCGCGCCCGATCTTGACGCTCAGCTTATTCTGTCCGCGGCCTAGGGTTTCGTAGATGCGCGGAAAACCGGCGGCTTTATCGAGAGCTGCAAGCGCGCCCGGTCCGGTCACCAGCAAGTCCACATCGCCGATTGTCTCCTTGCCGCGCCGAACGCTACCTGCAGGCGCCATGAAGTCAATGCCGTCCACGTCTTCCACGTAGGCCATTAACTCGCTCGCAACGCCTTCGCCGGAGCTGAGCAGAAAGCGCCCCGTGCGCAATTTGTACTGCTCGATGGAACGCAGAATCTTTTCTTCACTCTTCGCGCCCATGCGCGGCAGTTCGCGAATCTTCTCTTCGCGGCAGAGACGCTCCAAGTCGTCCATGGTGGCGACGCGGAAATGCTCAAACAGCAGGGCGATCGTTTTCGGACCCAGACCTTGAATCTTCAGAAACTCGAGCGCCATCGGCGGGTATCTCGCGAGCAATTGTTCGCGAATAGAAAACGATCCGGATCGCCGGATCTCCGCCAGCACGGCACCCAAGCCTTTGCCGATTCCGGCAATGTCGGTGATTTTTCGCTCAGGGTTCACCAACACCTCTTCAATACGCTCGGGGTAGCCTTCGATCGCGGCAGCGCCATTGCGATAGCTCCGAATCCGGAAGCTATCTTCGCCGGATATCTCCATCAGGTCGGCGGTCTCGGCTAGGATGCGGGCGTAGTCCCGGTTCTCGAGCGGCAACCCGTCGTTCGCCATGCATCTATGTTACGAACGCAAACGGATGTGTTTCTCTTCGAATCGTGATCGCGGTTACATCTGTGGTTTCAGAGGCTCTCTTCGTCCTCCGATAATTAAAGAAGCACTCATGAAAAAGAAAACAACAACTGCCGTTTCCAATGGCACCAACCCATCCGCAAACCAGGATGCGAAACAAGCGGATCTTGATCGAGCTCGCGTCGACAACGGACCTTATCTCACGAATAACCAGGGCGTCATCGTTGCCGACAATGAGAACTCATTAAAAGCCGGCGATCGCGGACCCACGCTACTCGAAGACTTTCTCCTCCGTGAAAAGATCACGCACTTCGATCACGAGCGCATTCCGGAGCGAGTCGTCCATGCGCGTGGTCACGCCGCACACGGGCACTTTCAGGTTTACAAACCTTTGGCGCAATACACCAAAGCGAAGTTTTTGAACGACACGGAAACGCCTACTCCCGTTTTCGTGCGCTTCTCGACCGTGGGTGGATCGCGCGGTTCCGCCGATACGGCGCGCGATGTTCGCGGATTCGCGGTGAAGTTCTACACCCAGGACGGGAACTACGATCTGGTCGGCAACAACATCCCTGTCTTCTTCGTGCAAGACGCGCTCAAGTTCCCCGATTTCGTCCACGCCGTAAAGCCCGAGCAAAACAGCGAAATACCGCAGGCCTCGTCGGCGCACGATACGTTCTGGGATTTTATTTCGCAAGAGACCGAAGCCACGCACATGGTGATGTGGTTAATGTCAGGCCGCGCGATTCCGCGCAACTCGCGCATGATGGATGGCTTCGGCGTGAACACTTACCGCTTGGTGAACGAAGCGGGCGAGTCGTGCTTCGTCAAATTCCATTGGAAGTCGCTGCAAGGCGCGCACAGCCTGGTGTGGGAAGAAGCGCAACAGCTTGCGGGTAAGGACGCCGACTTCCATCGACGCGATCTTTGGGATGCAATCGAGCGCGGCGACTATCCCGAGTGGGAACTAGGTCTGCAGATCATCCCCGAAGCCGACGAGATGAAGTTTCCGTTCGACATCCTGGACGCGACCAAGGTATGGCCGGAAGAGTTGGTTCCCGTGCAGCGCGTCGGCAAGATGACCCTGAACAAGAATCCCGATTCGTACTTCGCGGAAACCGAGCAGGTCGCTTTCTGCGTGTCGCATGTCGTGCCCGGCATCGATTTCTCCAACGACCCGCTGCTGCAAGGCCGCATCTTCTCTTATCTCGATACGCAGATTTCGCGCATCGGCGTAAACTTCGCGCAACTGCCGATCAATCGTCCGGTGGCGCAGGTGAGCAATGACCAGCGCGACGGCAAGATGCAATCGCTGATTCACAAAGGGCCTGTGGCTTACCAACCCAGCGGCATCAAGGGTTGCCCCATGCATTCGCCCGACGCCATGCGCGGCTTCACCAGTGTTTACGAGCGCATCGCCGCCAGCAAGGTACGCGCGCGCAGCGATAGCTTCAAAGACCATTTCTCGCAAGCAACGCTTTTCTACAACAGCCAGACCGCGACCGAGCAGAAGATGATCGCCGAGGCTTTTGTGTTTGAGTTGAGCAAGCTGGAGCGAAGCGAAATTCGCCAGCGGGTCATCGAGCAGTTCACTAGGGTGGATGCGAACTTGGGGGCTTACCTCGCGCAGAATCTCGGGGAGAGTGCGCCGGCGCAAGCGTCCGTCAAGGCTTCGTCGAACGGCACCGGCCCAGAACGTTCCGACGCTCTGAGCATGATCCGCAGCAATCCCCGCAAGGTGAAAGGCCGCAAGGTCGCCATTCTGGCGATGAACGGCGTTGACAGCTCTTCGGTCAAGAGTTTTGCGGCGGCGCTGGGGGACGCGGGCGTAGTCGCGGAGGTCGTCTCGTCGAAGATAGGATCGATCCGATCGGCGGATGGAGGTGAAATCGAAGTGAAGAACACGCTGATGAATTCGCCGTCTATCGCATACGACGGAGTTGTCGTTGCCGATGGCGCGGACAGCGTGGGAGGTCTGCTGATGAGCGGCGCGGCCATCCACTACGTTCAGGAAGCATTCAAGCATCTCAAGCCCATCGCAGCGTTAGGCGATGGTGCAAGCCTGATTCAGCGCGCGGATCTCAACGGCATTCTTGGAGCGGGAAATGGCACGGTGCCGGAAACCGTCGAAGGCGTTGTTCTGGCGTCGGCCGGGACTGACCCGGGTAAGACCGCTGCGGACTTCCTCGCGCTGCTCGCCGAACATCGTGTGTGGGATCGGGAGAAGGAAGCGATCCCGGCGTAAGTCTAAGCCAATTCGAACTTCTCCCCGGATAAGAAGCGGTCCAAACCTTCGGCCGCGGCCAAGCGCGATGGCGGATGAAACGCCAGCGCGCGGGTCGCGGCATGGAGGTACGCTCCCTCGCCGCCCACCACAAACTGCATTCCGCCGCCTAACTCGAGCGCCATTGCCGATGCCCGGACGATGGCATTCTGCAGCGCGTAGCGCAAGAACAGTGCGCGCGCCAGAACCGCGCTGTCGCACTCTCCTCGCGCAAGCTGCGCGGCAACGTTCTCGATTCCGCACATCGCCCCTTCTAACTCCGAAACGATTGCCACGCGGTCTTCCGCGGTTCCACGGTGCGTTCTGATTGCGCGCTCCGCAAGGGCGCTGGCGACACCAATGTAAGAAGCCGCGACCATCAATTCAAACCACAAAAATCCCGAGCCTTCCGCCGACTCTTCGCGCACTTGATCGCGAGGGTAGAAGACGAGACGCTCCGGAACGAACACCTCGTTCAGTCGTACTTCGTCGCTCTCAGCGCCCGCGAGCACCGGGTTGTTCCAGAACGCCCGGCGCTCTAAACCTTTCGATTCGGCGGGAACAAGAACTACGGCGAACTTAGTAACATCGCGATCGGCAATTTGCGCGCTCGCCACTAACAAGTTCATCGAGCGAGACAAGCTGCAAGGTTTCTTACTCCCCGAGACGACAACGCCGCCATTCACCTTCTCACCTTGCATGAAAGGTTTGAGCGCGCTCCGGCCGGTTTCCCCTTCCGAGAAACCGGAAGCGAGTAACATGCGTTGCTGCGCGATGGCTTGCAGAAGCACCCATTCCATGCCAGCCGGGTTGTCGCAGACCGGCAGTAACGTGGCCACGGAGAAATGGTGCATGGTCGTCGCGACGGCTAGCGATGGAGCGAGAGAACCGATCGCGCGCTGAATGCGCACCGCTTCCACCGGACCCGCTTCGCCGCCGCCATAGCGTTTGGGGATCAGTAGCCCCGCACCACCCGCCGCGCGGAAGAGCGGAATCGTCTGAGAGGAATCGGTCTCGCGTTCGGTGAAGAGGATCCCGCGCAAACCTTCGGCAAGCCCTGGTAGATACTGCTCCAGAGTTTGCATTTCCCTAGTAAGGAAATTCATTTCGCGAGCCCGAAGACTCCCTTAAAGATCGACTGTACGTTTTCGCGAAGCAGATTTTCGATCATCGGTTCGACCACGCCCGCCAGCATGAACAGCCCGGTATCGAACTCGGCCTGGAAGCGCGCCTCGCATCCCGACGAAGTGTCGTGCAGAGTCCATGCGCCGTTGAAGTCGTCGATATCGCCTGTTAGCCTGACGAAGCGAATGGCGTGCTCGGCCGGCGCGAACGTATCGCGCTGCGACCACGTCGCCGTGCCCGGCCCGAACTTCACCTTCCATATCGAGATCGAAGAACCGTCGCGTTCGGGAGCAACTTGAAGATCGATCACCGTGTCCGAATATTGCGGGTAATCCGTCATGCGCGCGAGCAGGGGAAAAGCTTCCGCGGCACTGCGGCCGGGCACCGCGGCCGAAACTTGAACGGATCGCATCAGCCAATTACAGCACGGCGAATCAGTCGATGGCTGCTGCGAGTTTTCCGTTCACGAAATACTTGGTAATACCCGGCAACGCCTCGACTACGGCGCGTCCGAACCGGCTCATGTGGCGCAAAGTCGCGGCGAGCGAATCGACGAAGTAGTCGAGATCTTCGCGCGAAGTATTGAGCGGCGGTTCCACGCGCAAAGTGTCGGCGTCGTGCGCAGTGACGGCAGTGAAGATGCGGTGCTTTTTCAACAAGCGGCGCACCACCAGCCCGGCAAAGAGGTAGTTGTGGACGTCTTTGAGGAATGCGTTACCGCCGGATCCGTCGTGCCCGCTCCCACGCACTCGTGGCTTGTTTAGCTCGATTCCGATGAGCAGCCCTTCGCCGCGAACGTCGCGGATTAATGGCTCGGTCTCGGCTAACTGGCGGATGCGGCGCATGAGGTACTCGCCCGAATGATACGCGCGTTCAGCCAGTCGTTCGGAGATCAGTTCTTCGATAGCGGCGATGGCCACGGCGCAGGATTGCGCGTTACCTCCGTATGTCGAATGATGGAACGGAGAACGCGGTCCATCGGCCTTGCACTCGCGCCAAAGCTTGTCGCTTGTGGTGAGCGCGCTGATGGCTGCGACACCGCCGCCGAGCGCTTTACCCGTGAGGAGGCAATCGGGCGCGACGTTTGCGCCGTCGCAACAGAACATGCGGCCCGTGCGGCCCAAGCCTGTCTGGATTTCGTCGAAGACCAGAAGAGTGCCATAACGGCTGCACAGGTCGCGCGCGTGACGAAGATAGCCGGGCGGCGCGCAATGCATGCCCGCTTCGGCTTGCAGCGGCTCGACGATAAACAGCGCGGCGGCGGAGTCGCGGAGCGCGGCCTCAAGCTGGGTGCGATCTCCAAAATCGACGAAGCGAACTCCCGGCAACAAGGGTTCGAAATTCTCGCGGTACTCCGTCCGGTCCATCGCGGAGAGCGCGCCGAGACTGCGTCCATGAAACGATTTGCGGCAGGCGACCATCACCGATCGCCCGGTCACCGCGCGCGCCATTTTGATTGCCGCATCCACGACTTCGGTGCCGCTATTGCCGAGATAAGAACGCGTAAGCGGCGAAGGAGCGATCGCCGCCAGATTCGCGCCGAGAGCGGCGGCCGTGATGTTGACGCCTTCCACCAGGTTGGGTCTGCCTGCCATCTGTGTCATGGCGTCCAACAGCCGCGGCGGGTTATGCCCAAAGCTGAGCGCGCCCCATCCGGAAACTAAATCGAGATAGCGTTTCCCGTCGGCGGTCCACATGTAAGTGCCCGACGCGCGCACTAGCGGATCATCCAATCCGAGGAACTCATACACCTGCGTAAGCCGCGGGCTTAAGTGGCGGTTATGAAGCCGTGCGGCTTCATCGCGACTCAGGCTTAACGCATCGGCCAAACTAATAATGCGGTGCGGCAGCGCTTCAACGCGGGTAGCCGAACTCGACATGGAACATCCTCCGACCCAGGTTCGTTACAAATGTAAGCTCACTGAGTATAACCGATGAATGGGAAAAGATGGGAATTTAAAGCTATTGGATGGTACTCGCGCCTTCGATTCCCAGGTCCGTCGGAAGTATATTCCTATTGATGTAATCGTCCAGATTAATCACGTAGGTTCCCGGGCTTTCCAGCAAAACGGGCGAGTGGGTCGCGCACACCACGCGAAATCTTTTCTGGTCGACAAGTTCCTGCAGCATCTTCAGAATGCGGCGCTGATTGGAAACGCTGAGGGCCATCTCCGGTTCGTCGAGAAGCAGAATCGTGCCGTCAGGAAGCTTAGGAAAGGTTTCGCGGAACAAACTAAGCATAATCTGGCCGTGGCTCGCCGAGCGTAGAAATTCCTGCATGGCCGGATCTTTCGCGAAGTGGTCCAACTGCATGCGCGGGTTGTGCTGCTCGGCGTCGAACAAATAAACCGAACGCCGATCGGTGTCGTCGGCCATCTGCCAGCGATACACGAAGCCGTCGACGGACTCGTTCTTCAATGCGTAGTAGATCGAGTGAAGCAACGTGCTTTTGCCGGAGCCGTTTTCACCCGTCAAAAGAACAAGCGGATGGCTGAGATCCACACCGACCGGCATGTGGAAATTCAGATTGACGAATACGGGATGCGCGAGAATGCGGAGAAACATCGGTCTACAGTACCGTCGCTTCTTCGAGGTTCAGCAAACCCGTGCGCTGAAGCAGAGCTTCGGGGTCGGGATCACGGCCCATGAAATCGCGATACAGTTCGGCGGCGTCTTTGCTGTCGCCGCGGGATAGAATCTTTTCGCGGAAATCGGTCCCGACTTCGCGGCTAAAAATGCCCTCGTCACGGAAGCGGGTAAAGGCGTCGGCTTCCAGCACTTCCGCCCATTTGTAGGAATAGTAGCCGGCACCGTATCCGACCGGGCTGGAAAACAGATGAGTAAAGCTGCAGAGCGTGGCGTAGCTTTCCGGCAACTGCGCGGCCGTAAACCGCTGCAGGATTCCGTTGGCATACGTCACGGCGTCGCCATCGCGTTCGGGCGCGTATTCGGTGTGCAGCCGCAGATCCGTGATAGCAAAACCGAGTTGGCGCATTTGCATGTTGGCCGCGCGAAATGTGCGCGCACGCTTGAGTTTTTGGAACAAGTCTTCCGGAATACGCTCGCCGGTTTGCCAATGCGCGGCGAAAAGATCAAGAGCCTCGCGTTCCCAGCACCAGTTTTCCATGATTTGGCTGGGAAGCTCGACGAAATCCCAGGCGACGTTGGTGCCGGCCAAGCTGCGCACTTCCACGCGGCTCAGGGTGTGGTGGAGCAAGTGTCCGAACTCGTGGAAGATTGTCTCGACTTCGCGGTGAGTAAGCAGCGACGGCCGGTCCGGCAGCGGCGGCGTCATGTTGCCGCAGACGGTTCCGAGATGTGGAATGGGATCGCCGGTGATAAAGCCGTCCATCCATGCGCCGCCGCGTTTGGTTTCGCGCGGGAACCAATCGGCATAGAATTCGCCTAACATCGTGCCCGCGCTATCGAGCACGGCATAGACCTTTACCGCCGGATTCCAAACCGGCCGGTCCACGCGTTCTTCGACGCGGATGCCGTAGAGGCGCTCAACGATTTCGAACATGCCCCACACCACGCGATCGGCGGAAAAATAGGGCCGGAGCTCTTCTTCGTCGAAATCGTAGAGTTTCTGGCGAAGTTTTTCGGAAAAGTAGCCGATGTCCCAGGGCGCAAGCTCACGGCCCGCAAATTCGCGCAGTCGAGCGTTTTCCCGTTCAAAAGCGCCGACTGTCTTTTTCTCCAGATCACCAAGAAACGCGAGCGCGCGTTCACCGGTGTGCGCCATGCGATCTTCCAGCACCAAATCGGCGAAGTTGGCAAAGCCGAGCATGCGGGCGCGTTCTTCGCGGAGAGCGAGGATTTGCTGAAGGGCTTCGCGGTTGTTGAACGGGTCGGACGAGGCGCGTGTACCGAAAGCTCGATAAGCCTGTTCGCGGGTTGCACGGTCGTCGAGATAGGTCATCAGCGCGGTATAGCTGGGCGCTTGCAAGGTGAAGCGGTAACCCTCGATTCCCTTTTGCGCGGCGGCCTCACGCGCGACCGCGACCGCCGACGGGGGAAGTCCCGCGAGTCTCTCTTGCTCGGTGATGACGAGATCCCAGGCGTTGGTGGCGTCGAGCGTGTTCTCGCCGAATTTGGTGGTGATCATCGTGAGCTCGACATCGATTTCCGCGAGCCGCTTTTTGCCGACGGGATCGAGCTCCGCGCCGTGGCGCCGGAACGAATCCATTGTCTTCGTTAAAAAACGCTTCTTCGTGCCGGTGAGCGCTTGCGCCTCGCCGGTGGCCGCGTACGTTTTCACGGCGTTCCACAACGCTTCGTTTAACGGAATGGAGGAGTAAAACGCGCTCGCTTCAGGCTGCACGGCGTTGAAGGCGTCGCGCAGTTCGGGCGACGTTTCCACCGACTCGAGATGGCGCACCACGGTGAGGGCGTAGTCAAGGCGCTCGGTGGCGTGCTCCAGCGCTAACAATGTGTTTGCGTAAGTGCGGGGCGCGGGCTCGTGCGCGATCGCGTCAATATTGGTTTGAGCATCGGCAATTAACTCGCGAATCGCGGGCTGGACGTGCTCTACACGGACGCTATCGAAGGGAATTTGAAAACAGATTTCAAGCAGCGGATTGGACGCGGACACTCCATCCAGTTTAGCGAGTGAACGCGTACCAGAGACCAACGCGAACGTCGTTAAAGTTGGGGCGGCGCGGATTGCCGGCGTTGATCAGATAAATGCCGCGCAGCGCGCTGACGGAGAAGGTCATTGCGTCCGGCGTCCCGGTCCAATGGAAGCGCACACCTGGACCCGTCTCGGCGAAGTTGGCCCAATATTGCCGCTTCAAATCGACAGTTCCGTTGAAATTCCAAAACCACTGCGTTTGCATGGGTAGCGTACCCGGGGTGAAGCCGATGCGGGACTGCGTGTAGCCCAACGTGTCGTGATCGAAGCGGCTGACGTAAATCAAATCTTCGTTGGACTCCCAGAACCAGCCGCTCTCTTTGGCGAGGATGCCGGTGCCGCCGGAGCGCGCCCAAGTTATACCTCCGCGATAGTCGGGAAGCATGTGGCCGGTGAGATACCCCATGGATGAGCCCGCTTCGGCCCAAAGCTTCGCTCCATGCCAAATGCGCGAGCCGGCACCCACGCCGACGATAAACGCGCTTTCTGAAAGGAATAGCGGGTTGGGACCTTCGCTGGGTAAAGTTCGCTTCGTGTCGCCGATGAAGCGGACGGAAACGTAGGGACGGAACCAGTCCGTCCAATCGAGTTTGCGCTCGGTCTTGAGCTGGGCGTAATCGAAAATGTCGTGCCAGCGTGTGGAGAAAACGGGAAAGCTCCACAGTGTGGTTCGATAACGCTCGACTGTGGGGCGCAGCGCTTGCAAACTTTTGGAGGCGCGTTCTGAAATCTCGTCATCGTCGCTGCGGCGTGCCAGCGCGTACCAGCGCACGGCAGAGGCATCGTCGTGAAGCATGTTGTACACGTTGCCCATTTTGAGGATGAGCGAAAAGTCGACGGGGTCGGAATCGTGGGCCAGCTTGAGGAACTTCAGCGCGTCTTTCAAATAGCCGGCTTGCAGACTGCGGTCAGCCATAATGCGCGCGTCCGCAGCCGGATCGTCGCTGTTTTTCTTTAGCTTCTGCGGCATATGCAGCGCGGTGCGAACGCGATTGGCGAGATCTTCGTCGTTGCCTTGGAGCACGCGTTGCAGCACGGGCATGGCTTTGGCTGTTTCGTTGCGCGCCAGGTAGAGGAAGCCGAGTTGCGCAGCGGAAAGGAGATCGTTCGGTTCGGAATCGACAATGACGCGGAACTCGTCCTCGGCCTGCCGTGCGTAGGCGGGCGTCTGTTCGGACATGCGAAGCAAGAGGTATGCGAGTTCGCGATGAAGTTCGAGACTGTGCGGATCGAGATCGAGCGCGTGACGGAATTCATACACGTACGGATAGCGCGTGGGCAGCAAGGTTCGCGCACGTTCAGCCGCGCGCGGCTCGCCGCCGCGGGAAGCCGCGAGCAAAGCCGCCAGCGCCTCGTAGTTGTGCCCGAGGCGAAGCATCACGCGACCGTAATCGACGAGCACGCCTTTGCGCTCCGGCAACATTTCCCATGCCCGGCGGTAGTTCTGCGCCGCGAGTTCGAGTTCGTCGCGCTGCTCGGCCAGTTCGGCTAATTCAAAGTGCGCTGAAAACGATTCCGGACCAATGGACAGAGCCTGTTTCCAGCGCTCGATTCCGGCGGCCAACGGACCGTCGATGTTCGCAAATGCCTGTTCGGCGGTTTTGCGGGTGTCGTTGTCGCCTGTCTTGCGAACGCGATCGAAGATTTGCCGTGCGGTGGCCTTCAGCGTGATCGCGTCGCCGTGGCCGGTGGTGTCTTGGGCTTCGTAGCAAAGGAAGGCATATTCAAGCGCAACGTGCGTATCGGCGGGAGAAATGCGCATAGCTTCGCCGAATTGTTCGCGCGCGAGTGCCGTTTCCCCGATCTTCAGATATGTGTAAGCCAGATCCTTTCGGATATCGGCGCGATGCGGTGAGAGCTTGGCCGCTTCGGCGAAATCGGCGACCGCGCGGTCGTAGCTTTTGGCTTTCAGCTCTTCATAAGCGCGAGAAAGAGGCGCGTAGGCTGGGTCCTCCTCGGCGCGAAGAAGCGCGGTGGAACCAAGCGCGGCAAGAGACACAGCTGTGGCGATGGCGACTGCGAACACCCTCATGGGCTCCCTCGCATAGTGCTCGCCAAGTGTCCCGAATTCTCACCCAAGACGCAGCCCAGTGGCGCGTGCAGGAAGCCGATACACTGAAATTTCATGCTCCAAGCAGGAATCGTAGGGTTGCCGAACGTCGGCAAGAGTACTCTTTTCAACGCGGTAACGCAGTCGCGCAAAGCCATGGCGGCGAATTACCGGTTTTGCACCATCGAACCAAATCAGGGAGTGGTAACGGTGCCCGACGAGCGCGTGGATGGTCTGGCGCGCATGAGCCACAGCGCGAAAACACTCCCGGCGATCTGCGAGTTCGTGGATATCGCGGGAGTGGTGAAAGGAGCCAGCGCGGGCGAAGGTTTGGGCAATCAGTTCCTCGGCCATATCCGCGAAGTGGATGCGATCGTTCAGGTAGTCCGCTGCTTTGAAAACACCGACATCGAGCATGTTATGGACACCATCGATCCCATCCGGGACATCGAGGTCGTCAACACGGAGTTAATTCTGGCCGATCTCGACAGCCTTGGCAAACGCCGGCTGAAACAACAAAAGGCCGCTAAAGCAGGCGACAAGAAAGCGCAGGCGGAACTAGACCTGATCGGCCGCTTGGAAGAGCACCTCAACGCCGGGCAGTTAGCGTTCAGTATGGAAACAAGCGCGGAAGAGCGGGCGATTGTGAAAACGCTGTTTCTGCTAACCGCAAAGCCCGCGCTGTTGGTTTGCAACGTATCCGAAGGGGAACTGGCGCACCCGGAATCAAACTCGTGGGTCGGGCAGATCCGCGATTACGCCCAAGCTCACATCGGCACGCGCGCCGTCGTCGTTTCGGCTGAGATCGAATCGGAACTGGTCACACTGACTGCGGAGGATCGCGCGGAATACCTCGGAAGCCTCGGTGTGGAGCAAGGCGGATCGGCGAACCTGATACGGGAGGCGTACGATTTGCTCGGGCTGAGAACTTATCTGACAACCGGGGAGAAAGAAACGCGTGCGTGGACCATTCATGCGGGCGATAAAGCACCAGCCGCCGCGGGAGTGATCCATTCCGATTTCGAAAAAAGCTTTATATCCGCGGAAACGGTGGCCTACAACGATCTGGTCACATGCGGGGGTTTTGCCCGCGCGCGTGAACTCGGAAAACTGCGGACGGAAGGAAAAGAATACGTCGTTCAGGATGGCGATGTCATGGAATTCAAAACTTTCTTATAGAAGAGCCGTTATCAGGTGCGCGAAGCCGCCGAACACTTCTACCTTGTCAACCCGGTTGCGGAAGTAGCGCTCGTTTATTTCGGGGGTTCCCAGGTCTTCGATAGTTTCGAAGCCGCGTTTCCGCAGATCGGAAGCGAGAGATGGCGGATCGAGGAATAGCTTAAACGGCTCACCCATTTCATTCATCCGTTCGGAAAAATTATCCAGCACCAGTTGCTCGAAACGTGACAACGATTCGCGGGTGACCGCGTAATCGAATACGACTCCGCTCGACGGGGGCATGGAAGCGATGAAGGAAATCGTTTCCTCGAACGCTTCGCGGCTGAGGTAAGGGGTGACGCCCAGCCAGGAGAAGAACGCCGGCGCTTCGCGGTCAAATCCATGCTCCGCCAGGCACGCGGACAGCTCGCCGGATTCGAAGTCGATGGGCACGAATTTAAGGCCGGACGGGGCGACTATCCCGCAGGAGATGAGCCGCTCGCGTTTCCACTCCTGCGTCGAGGGCTGATCGACCTCGTAAATCGCGAACTGCCCGTCGTTTTTGCCGCAGCGGTATGCGTAAGTGTCTAGGCCGGCACCCAACACCACGTATTGCCGGACGTTGCGATCCACCGCCTCGCTGAGCTTATCCTCCGCATAACGGCTTCGGACGGACATGAACGCCCGCAACGCGCGTGATTCCAGATTGTCCTTCTGGGTGCGGATTGACGCCTGGTCGAACTCCGGGCCGAGTATCGAGATTGCGAGAGGATCGTCGAAAACGAGCGGCGAATCGAGGATCTGGTGCGCAGCGCGACGCGCCGCCACACGTTGTGCGCTTACACTTGGCTTCCGATTTTGCAAAAGCGACAACGCGGCCATTGGCGAAATACCTCAACTAGTAACCCGGTGTTTCCCCCGGGGTTCCTATTTCGTAAGTGTTACATACGTGGGAAAGGAAACACGAATTCTTGCCGGGAGGTATTGCGTTCGTGTTGCGCCAACTGCGACCTCCCTTAACTAGCTCAGTTGGCTATGCTGAACGTTTGCGACACCGATTTGTAGAAGTGCTCCGGATAGCCGCGGTTCTATTGGGCGCGACCGTCTGTTTACCGGCGCAAGACGCCGGGGATCTGCAAGACGGTCTCGCGCGTTCGAGGGTGTTGGGGAGTGCGCTAATGATCGCCGCACATCCCGACGATGAGAACACCGCCGTGTTGGCATGGCTGGCACGCGGAAGACATGTCCGCGCCGGTTATCTTTCTCTCACGCGCGGTGAAGGCGGACAAAACCTCATCGGTTCGGAACAGGGAGATGCGTTAGGAGTGATCCGCACACAAGAGCTTCTCGCCGCCCGGCGCATTGACGGCGCGGAGCAGTTCTTCACTCGTGCGATTGATTTCGGCTTTTCCAAGAGCCCGAAAGAGTCGATTGGTAAATGGGGGCACGACGAAATCCTGTCGGATATCGTATGGGTCATTCGCCGCTTTCAGCCAGACGTAATCATTCTGCGTTTTTCCGGTACTAAAGACGACGGACATGGGCACCACCAAGCGTCGGCAATCCTAGGAAAGGAAGCTTGGGAAGCGGCGGGTGATCCTTCGCGCTTTCCTGAGCAATTATCGAAAGTAAAGCCTTGGAAAGCGAAACGGCTGGTATGGAACGTTTTCTCGTTCACGCCCGAGCAGGAGAAAAGAGCCGCCGAAGGAAAAAACGTGCGCGCCGATGTGGGTGCGTTTAGCCCGCTTCTCGGCCGGTCTTTCGGGGAGATCGCCGGCATCAGCCGCAGTCAGCACCGCAGTCAGGGGATGGGCGTTCCGCTGCAGCGCGGGCCGGCCATCAACTATTTCGCAACAATAGGCGGCGATGCCGCCAAAGAGGATTTGTTCGACGGCGTGGATTTGAGTTGGCGGCGGATTGACGGCGGCGCAGCGGTGGATGACGCGCTGGCGCGCGCCGGAAGCGAATTTCGCGCCGACCATCCCGAACGCATCCTCCCCTTGCTGGCGGAGGCTCGCACCAAAGCCGCGGAGTTGGCGCTGTCGGACGAGGCGGCGCGCCGGAAGTTGACCGAGATCGACGCGTTGCTGGCAGAATGCGCGGGCATCTATATCGATGCGGTTTGCGATCGCGCATCCGGTTCCGATGGCGATCCGGTCGCGGTTACTTTAACGGTGAACAAGCGCCTGCCAGGCACCGCGAGATGGGATCGCGCCACCGTCACCGGGTGGGGCCGAACGTCGCCGATCGATGCAGCTACGGCGCTCGCGGACAACAATCCCGTAACGAAGAAGATCGAATTGAAGATTCCGGAAGATGCCCCGTACTCGCAAGCCTACTGGCTGCAGCTGCCACACAGCGGCGACCGCTACGAGGTGCCGAATGCCGAGTGGATCGGGCGGGCGGCACCATTTCCGGTGCTGAGCGCTGCGTTCGATCTGACAGTGGCGGGCTCTCCGGTTCATTGGGAGGTGCCCGTCCAGTTCCGCTATGTCGATCACGTCAGGGGGGAGCTGTTGCGTCCGTTCGAGGTTGTGCCGCCGGTTGCGTTGAATCTGCCGGAGCGCATCGCGGTGTTTCCGAACGGCGAAGGCCGTCCTATCACTGTGCAGGTACAGGCTAACGGCGGCGCGCGTCAAGGCACCGTAAAGCTGGAGGTTCCGGCGAATTGGAAGGTTTCGGGCGGAGATGCGCCATTCCAACTCGGCAGTACCGGAGCGCTCAGCGAGTTTCAATTCACGGTGACGCCACCCGCGGCGGGAGTGCGGGCGGAAGGTCGTTTCCGCGCAATCGCGACCGTGAATGGAAAAGCGGTAGAAACAGGAATGCAGGCGATCGGATATGAGCACATTCCACCGCAAGTGATCTTTCGCGCCTCCGAAGGCAAATTGGAAGCCGACTCGATCCGCCTGCTCGCCAAGTCTGTCGGCTACGTCATGGGAGCGGGCGACCGGGTACCCGATGCCATCCGGCAGATGGGCGCGACGGTAACGACGCTGGACGAGAACGATCTGCTGCGCGGCGATCTGCGGCGCTTCGATGCCATTGTGGCCGGCGTTCGCGCTTACAACGTGCGGCCGGATCTGCGAGCCGCGGGACCACGCCTGCTCGACTACGTCGGAAATGGTGGCACTTTCGTGGTGCAGTACAACGTTTTGGAGTTTTCGCGCTTCGGCGATAAACCCGCGCAGCCCGGCGTCACCGCGCCGTACCCGCTCGAAATCTCCGGCGACCGCGTGGTGGACGAACAATCACCGGTTCGATTCGTAGATCCGAAATGCTCGCTGTTGATCTCGCCTAACGAGATCCGGCCGGAAGACTTTGAAAACTGGATTCAGGAACGCGGCTTATATTTTCCGGGCAAGTGGGACGCGCACTACCGAACGGCGCTGGCCACTCATGATGAAGGCGAAAAAGATTTAACGGGCGGAATACTTTTTGCGCGCTACGGAAAGGGCGCGTACATCTATAGCTCGTACTCCTGGTTTCGTGAGCTCCCGGCTGGTGTGCCGGGAGCGTACCGCCTGTTTGCAAATCTGTTAAGCGCCGGTCGAACTTTACCCGAAGCGCAACACTAGTGGAACCAGACTGGAATCGACTGGCTCGCCAAGCCGTTTACCAGAACCGTAACAGTGTGCTGCCCGGGGGCGAGTCCGGCCAAGTTGATCTGATCCAAGCCTGTGAAACCAGGGGCGGCACCAGCATAGGCGGGCGTCGCGGCACTGCCATCGATCAACAACGAAACGCTGTTAGTGGCGTTGGCCGCACCCGGCGCGAGTTGTCCCGTCGCGATGCCGGACAGTGTTCCCATTCCTGTGGCATATAAAACGACATAGCTCGAAGAAGACGGGGAGTTTGCCTGCGAATTGAGAGTCCCATCAGGATT
>JAVHMZ010197594.1:0-23352 GCA_034782995.1 Amazona versicolor
GTCTGCCGGGAGCTTCGCGTCTTGTCGCGCGCCCAGCTTCTCGCACTGGCAAAGAAGTTACCGGTATTTCCGAAAGCCGCGATGGAAGCTCTTCGAATCGCCAGAGATCCAAATGCCGGAACCCGCGAGATTGAGATCGCCGTGTCGAAGGACCTCGTGTTGGCGGGCGAGATCGTGCAGCTTGCAAACAGCGGAATGTTTGGATTGCGCAACGGCGTGAGCGCGATCGGGCCGGCCATTGCACGAATTGGCACGATCGCGGCAGCGAAGTTAATCGCCGCAGCCGCGGTTCGCCGCTGTTTCGCATCGGCGAATTTACAGCGTCTGTGGAACCACAGCTATGAAGCGGGCGAAGACGCAGCCTTGCTTGCCAGCGAATCCGGACGCGTGGATATTGGCGAAGCCTTTCTCGCGGGACTCGTTCACGATGTGGGACGTCTGGCATTCGAGCTATCGCCGGCGGCTTGCGAACTGCAGCGGTGGATGGAGGCTGGCTTCCCCGCAACTTACGCTGAGTTTCTCCTGTCAGGAACAGATCACGCCGAGATCGGCGCAGAAATCTTACATACGTGGAAGTTTCCAGACACGATTGTCGAGGCTGTGCGGTTCCACCATCGCCCGGAAATGTCGGAATCTCCGCTGGCTGCCGCTGTTTATGCGGCGGAGGAAATTGATGAGGCATTGCCGTCTTGCGCCCGCGATCACGCCGCGTCTAGGCGTCTCGAAGTGACTGAAATCCGGAGAATGTTAGCAGCCGGATAGCCGAACGTTTCAGACCGTAGCCGGTTGCGCACTCCGTGGGTGAGCGCGCAATCGGAACGCAAGTACGAGCATCAGAATTCCGAAAATAATCGCGTATGCGCCGATCCAATATGCGATGACCACGGCGCCGGCGATCGGCGCACTCATGAGCATGAGACCGAGTAGCACAGACACGGCGCCCATCAGAATCAGCAGCCATTCGCCTTGGATATAGCGCCGCAGCTTGAGCGCCGCCGCGATCTCCAGAAATCCAGTGATGACGGCCCAGGCGGCAATGAGGTAGACAAGCGCAATAACAGTCGCAGGCGTCGCAATAAACGTCACAATGCCGGCGATGATGCCGAGCACCCCTTCAATCAGAAGTCCCCACCATCGCTCCCGGTTTTGAACGCCCTTGAAAACCGCGATGAGGCTGAATATTCCGTCAATTAGCGCATAAATGCCGAACACAAGCGCTAAAAATGTCAACGTGATGCCTGGCATCGCGAACGTCAGAATGCCGAAAAGAATCGCCAACACTCCACGGAGCGCGAGCACCCACCAGTTCGACGCAAGGATGTGTACCATGCGCCACACGCAGCAAAACTGTTGCCAATTGGCTGATCAGATCCCGTCCGTCCACTGCATGGCCAGCATCTTCGAATATTCCGCGCTCGCGTACATCTCTATCACGAAGTTGCGGTTGTGGATTTCAGTAAACGGCTCGAGGCTCTGAAAGCAGACGTACAAGTAATCGACAAAGCGATGGTAATTGTTCAAAAACAAAGTGGAAACGGTTTGCGTTCCAGGCGGCGTATTGAAAGCGCTTTTCACCCCAATAGCACGGGAAAAGACCGAACGCCGGTCGGACACGCCCCACAATGCGAGTTTTTCTGTGATCGCGTGCGGCGGGGCTTCCACAATCAGCGCTGCGAAACTCTGTTCTTGAATGCCCAGCCTTTTTAGCTCAGAGGTACGGCAAACAAAATCCATGCACTGCTCGATCCAGCGATGCAGGTCTTTACCAAGGAAGTAAAGCATGCGGACTTCCTGAATCCGGGAACGCAGAACAGCCTCATTCAGCCATTCCCGATCCTGGCCGGCATCCGGCGCTAAACCGTTCAAAATTAACGAGGCTTTTGAGCCCTCAAGGAGCGTTTCCGCCGTATCTTCCGCGGAAAAAGGATGGAGGATCAGCGGAGGCAGCGTCCACCGACCTTCAATTACCGGAGTTTTCACTTCTGCCGTCGCACGCATTCGTTGCACATTTACCTATCGGCGGAAACCCGAGAGAACTTCAGTTCCCTACATTCTATGTCGATCTCGCTCGGTACTCTCCGGCCGAAGCTTCTTACATTACAGGACCAATTCGCCAGGGAACGAACTCCTGATGCCCGAGAAGTTCGCTGCGGGTCCGCTCGCCGGAGGCCACCCGCATCGCGAGCGAGAAGATATCCTGACCCACCTCCATTACCGTGCGCTCGCCGTCCGCAATCGCACCGGCATTCACGTCCATATTGTCACGCATGCGGTTGTAAGTCAGCGAGTTGCTGGCGATCTTCACTACTGGAATGGATGGAAACCCGATGGCGCTGCCGCGGCCCGTTGTGAACGCGATCAGGTTGCATCCGCCCGCGGCCAGCCCGGTCAGCGACACGGGATCGTAACCTGGAGTATTCATGAAGACGAACCCAGGCGTGCGAACGCGCTCGGCGTAGTCGACGGCATCGTTTAGCGGCGAGGTGCCCGCTTTGGCGGCCGCCCCGAGCGATTTTTCCAGAATGTTGGTCAGTCCGCCTTCTTTGTTGCCGGGCGAGGGGTTATCGTCGAAGCTGCCGCCAAATTGGCGAAGATAGCGCTTGTAGCCCTCAACAAAGCTAAGCAGTTTTTCAGCGACGGCGCGATTGCGCGAGCGCCGCACCAAAAGATGTTCAGCCCCAAAAATTTCGGTGGTTTCGGCGAGTACGGAACTTGCGCCCAAACGGGCGAGCATGTCGGAACAAACGCCAAGCGCGGGGTTGGCCGTGATGCCAGAGAACGAATCAGAACCGCCGCAATTCAGGCCAAGGACAATCTTGGAAGCAGGCGCTTCGACGCGGCGTTCGGAAGCGGCTTGCTCGATCTGCTTCCAGATCTCCTCCCTGGCCTTTTCGACTGTAGCTCGCGTGCCGCCGCTGCCTTGGACGGTCATTCCGATCAGGCGCTTCGACGAGGGCGCATTCGAACCCAAGTAGTGATCGATTTGATTCACTTCGCAACCGAGGCCCAGAATGACCGCTGCCGAAACGTTTGGATGATCGAGAACACCGGCGAGCGTGCGCTGTAATTGAATGGAATCCGGGCCGATCGACATGCCACAGCCCTCGCCATGCGGGAATGCAACGATCCCATCGACATTGGGAGGAAGCTGTTCGTCCGCGAAGGAAGCGGCAATCAGCTCGGATGTGTGTGCTGCGCAGTTGCTCGCCGCGACCACAGCAATGTAATTTCGCGTTCCGACACGGCCATCCTCGCGCTGAAATCCGAGAAAATGAGGCATGTCTACGGGCGGCGCCGGAAACGGTGTCTCCCCTTGTGGAAATTCGTAAGCGAACGAGAGCTCTTCGAACGCAACATTGTGTGTATGGACATGGCGGCCCGCTTCGATGTCGATGCGCGCGCGGCCGATCGTCTGACCGTAGCGGGTAACGATTTCACCGGAATGAATCGGCTCGATCGCGAGCTTGTGTCCGGCCGGAATATTGTCCTGCGCCGTCACCAATCGTCGCCCGATGTGGAGCTCCATCCCGCGGGGGATCGGCGCTCGCGCGATGGCGACGTTGTCGGAGCCGTTTAAGTGAATCGCCGCGTTCTCGGCAGTGGGCAGCGGCGCGATTTCGACGAGTTCCATCGCTACCTCATCAAGCCCAGTTCCGGCGCGTCCAGTCCGGTCTGTGCTCGTAGTTTGCCCCCTTCGGGGTGAATCCAAATTCCCCCGCCGGCTGGCGGAACGGGAATGTCGGCGGCGCGGTTCACAAGCGTACCTCCCGAAGGTTCTGCTTCGGTAAGCACTTTGCCGATGTGCGCGTGAACCTGGCATTGAGAACGCTTCTCAATGCTGTTCACTGCAAGACCCCACTGTTCGCCCCACAGCGCGCGCGCCTTTTCAATCGACGCGGACCAAAAGCGCTCCCGCTCGGACGCTGTCATCTCGTTGAGAGTGTGCCGCAGTGCGCGAGGCATGGACAGCCAGCGGTTCGGCTTCGACGGATTCGCATCGGGTACAAACACAATCACCGCGTCAGTCGATTGATCGGCCACGATTCTTGTTAAACTGCACTCGCGGGCTTGCATGGATGTTGGTTGTGCGGGGTCGCAAATGCAACCGCGCACATCTGCCAGCAAGGCGATCAGAAAGGTCGCGAAGAGCACCATCCTCAGTATAGATGCCGTTATTCGAAAGGAGCGGAAGATTCCGCCTTGCGGCGCTGGCAGCCGTTGCGGGGATTCTATTGCTGTATGGTTCCGGCTTAACGAGCTTCGGCCTGGTCGGCCCCGACGAACCGCGCTACGCCTCGATCGGCCGCGAGATGGCCACTTCGGGAGATTGGGTCACACCGCGCTTATGGGGGCAGCCATGGTTTGAGAAACCGGCACTCCTTTACTGGATGATTGCCGCTGGCTTTGATCTAGGCCTAAGCGAAGGCGCTGCGCCCCGGATCCCGGTTGCACTTTGCTCCATTGCGTTTCTCGTCTTCTTCTATTGGCGCGTCCGCCGCGAATGGGGCGATGCCGTGGGCACATTATCAACCGGACTGCTCGCTGTGTCGACGATGTGGCTCGCTTACAGCCATGCAGCAGTGACAGATATTCCATTAGCGGCTACGTTTTGTGCCGCGGTTCTTCTCCTCGTCCCTGCTTCACAAGGCAAGCCTGTCCACACCAAGACTGCTGCCGCCTTGCTCGGGCTTAGTGTCGTTGCGAAAGGCCTCGTTCCGCTGGTTCTCGCTTTTCCACTTCTGTGGTTCGGCAGGGCTCACTGGAGAAAATGGGTCCGCCCCGGTCCGCTCGTCACGTTCCTGCTGGTTTCGCTGCCGTGGTACGTGCTCTGCACCATGAGAAACGGACTCAGTTTCCTACAAGTCTTCTTTGTGCAGCACCAATTTGGCCGGTTCACGTCGCCGGAACTGCAGCATAGCCAGCCGCTCTGGTTTTACCTGCCGGTAATCGTTGGAGCAATGTTTCCCTCGTCGCTGCTGTTGGTCTTTGCGTGCCGCCCCTCGGTTTACCAAGGGCAGCGGCAGCAATGTCTGGCGGCCATCGTCGTTTTCGGCTTCTGCTTCTTCTCCGTTTCGCAAAACAAGCTGCCAGGATACCTGCTTCCGTTGGTTCCTTTAATCTGCATCCTAGTCGCTTGCGGAATGGAAGACGCGAGGCGCCGCCCCGGACGGCAACTTTCGCTGATTTTGGCCGCTTCTGCATTGTTGCTTCCTGTATTTCTTCTGGCGGGCGGGCTGCTGCCACAAGCCTTGGGAAGCGCACTGCGAAACGCCTTCCCGGTTGATCCGGTGACGGCGAGCAGAGTCGCAAAGTCAATTCCGTTTGCACTCGTCGCGGGCAGCACGATGCTGTTTCTGCGACGGACGGCAGCGCTCGCGCTGTGGTTTACACTTGCTTGCGCCGGATGGGTTTACATCGAATATGCCGCGCTGCCTGCTGTAGACAGCACGGCATCCGCGCGAAGCCTCTGGAAGGATCTTCCGGAGCCGAAGCAAGACTTCTGTGTCGGTGAGATAAGCCGGGCATGGCGTTATGGGTTAAATTACTACGCGATTGCGCCGCTGCCTTCCTGCGGAGCCGTCGGCGAAGCGCAGGCGGGCGTTCTGCGACAAATTTTGCCAAACACGAATGCCTCCGGAAGGCCGGTGGTCGTCACTCGATCGAAGGAGTCTTCGCCTTAAACGCGAGAATCACTTGCGCGTAACTGCGCCCGCCGTTTCGTCTCGTTCCGAGCCAATCCTACGCACGACCAGAAAACATGCGAATGCTAGGAACGTCAAACCGGCGATCGCACAGACCTCCAACGTCCAGCGATACCAGAGCAGCGTAGCGTGAAGCGGCGCGCGCCACAGCCGAATAACGTACGGCTGCGGAACTGCGTATTTTGCAATCTCGACGGATTTCCACCCGGGATTGGGAGTAGGAGCGATGTAGAACCACTGATGGGAAGGCGTGAGGAGGACCGGTCCGTGGTCATGCCTTGCCCAGACGGAAAATAGGCGCGCATCGAATCGAATTGGATTCCAAACCACGTCACTTTGAATATTCTCGAGAGTGTCCTGTCCGGCTTCAGTCATCGCGCCGTGCACATATCCATAAGCGAAGAACGATCCGAGGAACGCAGAAGGCAATCCCAATAGAACCGCGCCAAGTAGCAATATGGCGGACCGGCTTCGGACGCGGATCGGACGAGCGCCAATGCAGACGAGAAACGGAGCGATCGCGGCATGCAAATACCGAGGACCCCAGGTCTCGTCGCTCCAATCACGGAGCAACGAAAAGCCGCCGGCCAGACCGAGCACAGTGAGGAGCGAGAACACGAGCAGATTGCGATGTTGCCGCCAGAGAATCTGAGTGCTAGTAAGCAGCATGACCAAAATCGGACAGTACACAAAGAGCCCTTTATTGCCGGAGAAGAAAAAGGCGAGGAAGTTCGAAACCCAAGAGAGCGGATCGCCAACGAGCCAGAAGCGTAGAAATACAAAACTGCCGCCGGCAGGTTTCCAAAACGGTGCGCGCGAGTAGGCGCTTGCGATGAAAACCAATGCAATTCCCACTACAGCGGAGGCGAGACGAACAACTTCGCGGCGGCGTGATTTCTGGTAGGCGTGCAGAAGGAGAAAGCCAACGGCGGGAGCGAGAAACACTCCGGTAGCTTTGCTGCTAACGGCACAGGCACCGCACACTGAAAATACGCCCGCATCCAACCAGCTTCGAAACGGATCCGATTCGAACGCGAGAAACGCGGCCAGCAGAAGGAAGAATGACTGTGTGTCTTCGAGCCCGATGTAGGCGTACGGCCAGAGCATGGTGGAGAACAAACCAGCGACCGCAATTACGAAACTCCAGATCGGGCGCGCGGTCAGGCGCAACACCCAAAGAAAAATCAACGTCACAATGGCGGTAGTGAGCAGGATGGGCCGCCACGCTAGCAGCCGGTCCTGCCATTCTGCGTAAGATGGAAAGAGCGCGCCGGCCACGAGAAAAGGTGAATCGTAAAGGACGGGAAGCAAGCCATGCCGAGTCCACGCAACCGGCATCGGAGGTGGTTCATGAAGCAGAACATGCGCGCGAATCAGCAGGGAGTTGCCGGCTTTCATTTCTTCGCCGGTATAGCCCATCCCAATAATGCTGCCGGGTGAAAAGGAAAGCAAAAGCAGGAACAGGCTGGTGAACAGCAGAGCGGCGGCAAACCAGGGGCGGCGGAGCGGAATCATCTCCGATCGAGCATAACGGAGAGATTGCTAGCGAAGATAAAACCGCTCACGACGGATGCCACCAGAATACCGGCCGGCATCCGATTGTTGATGCTGCGTTTCTAAATTTCCGTTGGGAAATCTACTTCGGTTGAATAACAGCAGTAATCGTATTCGGACTGTTCGTCGTTGTTCCGACGTTCAGGATGACGGGAACACTGGTTCCGGTAGTAACGTCATCCGGGATCACGGCGTTTACTTGCAGTAGGCCGGCCACGAATCCGGGTGCTCCCCCGGCATAACTTACCGTCGAGAGTTTGCTGTCGATGAAGACTTGCACCGGCAGTAAGGGGCGCGGAAATGGCTCAGCTTTCGGAGCGAGTTCGCCATCCAGCGGGAAAGGATTATTTAGCCCTTCACCCGTTCCGTAGATAACTATGGTGTCGCCAGGATGCGCCGGATTCGTCGTGCTATTTAGCGACAGGTCCTGATTTAGAATGACACCCTGCCCCTTACCAGAGGAGTTGGCGGAGAAAATAGCCGGAGTTGCAAGCGTCACCGGCATGGAGACCGTAGGAGAGACATTTCCTTGGTAGTTGACTTGAATATCGACGACGCTATCGTCGGAAATCTCAAAGGGCACAATGACGCTGAGCTGTTTCGCCGAAGTGAACAGAACTGGAGCCTCGAAGGAATTAAATGTCACGGTGGTGCCGCCGACCGAGGTCAACAAGAATTTTCCGTCCACACTGAGCTCCGCGGATACGGGCGTAGCCGGGCCCATGTTATCGCCGAAAATTGAGATGATCTCACCGGGTGCAAGTGCTGTATTTTGAAAACTGGCGCCATTCACAATTCCCGGTGCGGAGAAGGTTGGTGCCGTTATGCCACTTGGCGGCGCAGCGCCACCATCCTGAGTCACCCGTACTGTCAGGCCGTCTACAGTGAATGTGCCTGATCGTGCTGTCCCGGTGTTGTCATCAGCATAGACTCCAAACGATGCGACATTGTTATTCACCGAACCGCCCGGAGAGGCGTGCAGCCATGAGACGTTGTAAACGATAGATGCTGTGTTGGAGCACGGGAAATCGGACGAAACAACTTTGAAACCGACTCCTTGCTTGCCGGTTGCTGGAAACTGTGCATGATCCGGCGTGATGTTGAATGTACAGGTGGTCTGGCCATGAGCGATGGCTGCCGCAAACATAAACCCACACAGAATTCGTGAAGTCAGAATCGTATTCTCCTCGTCGTTTTCTTTGTCATGATTGGTTGAGTCTGTACGAAAATCCCGATTTGAAGTAGCGGACCCAAATCGAACGGACATTGTATAACAATTGCCCGACTTTTAATTATTTTTTCGTGGTGCGTGGGCTCGATTAAGACTCTAAGTCTCCGTCGGAATAGGAAGGCCGTGCTTGCGAAACGCGCACCCAATCCCAAAGGAGAAGCAACGCGATAACAACCAACGCGATCGTTAGTCCAGCCCAGAGTCCGTTCAGACCGAAACCGCGCCGGAAGCAAAGCCACCAGCCGAGAGGAAGCCCCAGGAGGAAATAGCCGGCGAAATTTGCGAGCATGGGCGAACGCGTTTGTCCCAATCCGCGAAGCGCGCCGGTCATCACGGTTTGGGTGCTGTCGAAAAGCTGAAACGCGGCTGCAAGAACGAGCAAAGTCGCGCCCGCGCGGAGGACGCCGATATCGCTTGTGTAAACGCGCAAAAGGGGTACGGGAAAGGCAAGAAAGACAATGCCCGCGCAGCCGCTAGACACGCATCCTAATGCGAGCGCGAGATAGCCGGCTCGGCGCGCGCGAGGTCGGTCTCCGCCTCCGATAGCATGACCAACGGAAACCGCGGCCGCGGACGAGATTCCGAGCGGGATCATAAAACTAACAGCAGCGCAGTTTAATGCAATTTGGTGAGCAGCAAGAGCGGTAGGGCCGAGATTGGAAGCAAGCACTCCCGCGATACAAAATGCGCCAATCTCGAGGAGGATTTGGGAGGCGGCTGGAAGTCCGAGCGCTAGCAGGCGCACGATGCGGTCCCGCTTCGGCCAGCAAAGAATAGTCCCGCTCGCGACGCCAGTCCGCCGTTCGATCCACCAGATGCTCGAGGCAAGCGTGCCGGCCATGTAAACGCGCGCCAGGCAGGTGGACAACGCCGAACCGCGAACACCGAGCGCGGGAAATCCCCAATGGCCTCCGATCAGGAGCCAATTGAAAAACCAATTGACCAGGTTGGCACTGAGAAGGGCGAACATCACCGGGCGAACCTGTCCAACACCTTGAAGGTATCGCCGGAACGCGCCATAAAGCAGGAGCGGGAACGTGCTCCAGCTCAAGGTGAGCAAGAAGGGAACGGCCTGGGTGGCAACGGCAGGGTCGACTCCCCAGGCCGGGAACCAACGGGGCAGAAGGCGAACGATGCCCATGATCAGCGGCGTGAGCCCGAGAGCAATCCACAGGGCCTGACCGAGCGAATGATGGCAATCGCGGCGATCGCCCGCGCCCCAAGACTGCGATACCAATGTGTCAAGGCCGAGCAGGACACCGATGCCGAAAATGGAGAACACGTAAAAAAGGGACGCACCGATTCCAGACCCGCCGATCGCAGCCGCACCGAGTCCGCCAACCATGATCGTGTCGACGACGGTCATGGCCATCCAGCCGAGTTCGCCGAGAGCGACCGGCCCAGCTAGAGAGACCATCTGCCGGAGCTCGACGCGGAGACTTCGCTCCACGGTTTCCGCTCTGGACATAAAAGAAAGGGGTAAGCGCTACTGCGGATTTCCGCCGCCGGAATAATTCCGAAGCGTGAGAACGCGGCCGCGAACGATGTCGACGTTGGCGAGGTTAACGGAAACGCCAATAGCCGTACCTTGTCCTTTGGTCCATGGTCCGGCTTGAAATTTCTTCTCGGCCTCGCGAAAAGCGAGCCATTGCCTTTGAGATGCGCGGAGAAGATCACGGCTCGGCGCGTCGAGATTTTTCATCAGTGCCGAATACGCTTTGTTGAGTTCCGTATCCCAAGAAGCCGCAGCCTTATCCGCGCAGTCCAATTGACCCATGGTGCTGCCGCCAGTCGGGCTGTTCAGGCAGGTGTCGAGAGCTTTATCGATCGAATCCTTGCTCTCTTGTGCTCGTAATTCGCCGACCGTACCGGCAAGCAAGAAAACAAAGGTCAGATACAAGGTAAATTTCATTTCTGTTCAGGATACGACGGAGTGTTACTTAGCGGTTCGGGTTGGAAATGACGTCTGCGTCAAGCACGTCGACCAGCATGAAAAGCGGTCCAATAATGAATTCCAGAAATACTGAAGCGGTGCACGACAGCGGCTGCTGGCCGAAGCAATCAAGCTTCTCAAACTGGATTACCGGTCTTTAACTCCGTTGCTTGCACGTCTGCCACTCTGCCAGACGCGCACGTGAAGCGAACCACAGCTCCAAAAACCGAATCGCATTCGATTCGAAATCGTCTTTCATGGTTCCGCTCCACTTCGGTCACAGGTTCAACCGTGACGCCAAAAATGACATTCTGGTGATTGAAATAGCTGATCTCAAGGTGATCAATGTCATTGAACTGCAGAGTGACAAGTAATGACGCAAGATTCTCTTCAGATCTCCAGGTTGCTGGACCTAAAACCGTCATGTTCAGAGTGGGCCCCCTCCGATCCAGACTCAGTTTTAAAATCTCCGAGTCGTGCAACGTTGGTGACGCTCGAAAAATCTCTTCGGCATCGTCCGAATTTTCGAGAACGGCGCGAAGCGTAAGTTGATTTTCCATTTGATCGCCGCTCGTTGGACTATCGGATTGCCCCGTAGAGTCCTGCCCAGATGAGTTCACGCTTCCCGGTAAAACAGAAGCATCAATCCAATCAGCACGAAGCATACGGGCCAAATCATGGAAGGAATCTGGCGCCATGCCACATCCAGGCGCTGTTCGAGCCAGCGCGTCCATCCAGCGAGAACAGCGCAGATTGCGATTGGAAGATGACTAAGCTCGGCCAGGTATTCTTCTTTCACATTTCCGAGCGCATGCGAGTGAGTGAGCAACAACGCACCGCCGAACGCGCACACCATCGGGAACACCAACGCCGCAGCCGACGATTGAAGACGCCCAACTTGAACCGACCATTCAAACGCGGCGAACGCAACGATCATGGCGGCGAAGAGACGATGCTGCAGGACTTCGGGATCGATCATGCTTCCCCAGAAGCTCTTCGGTCCGAGAGGCCACGCTTCGGGATCCGCTCGAAGGAACAGGAACAAGGAGAGTCCGATGAATGCGAGCGGCCAATGACGGGCCCAGCGCACGCGGAAAACCCGCGAGGCGACTGCGAGAATGCCCATGGTGAGAACCACGATACCGGACCAATTGTGGTTGTACTCGGACCAAGCAATGTCGCCCGCCGAACTCGGGTGGGAGACGGCTCCGGGGACGAAGGAATTGGGCGCGTTTGCAGCGTCCTCGATGGCGTTGGTAGGAGCGGAAAGCTCAGTCCATTGCGGACTGCGCAGGCGCGGCGGGCGTGGAGTGTAGCGATTCACTATTTCCTGCGCGGTCACGCGGCCTCCGGGCAGATCGATCGCGGGCGGCTGAGAGGTGAGCGATGCAGCGGCAAGCACAGCGGTAAAGCCGATCCCGATCTCCGCTTCGGATAAACGTCGTAAACGGGCGAGTAGTGTTCCCGGTTTTTTCGATAGGGCGCGAACGAGGAAGAAGTTCAGACCTCCGATTGCGAGCACGACCGCAAGAAGCGAGGCTTTTCCGAGAACCATGATGCCGTAGGACGTTCCATACAGGCCGCCGAAGGACGAGATGTAGAGAATTCCGAGGCCGATTCCGCTGAGCAGCAACGACGCAACGCTCACCTGCGCGAGCCGCGAAAACCGGCGGCCGGCCCACTGCGCGGACGTCATTTCGCTCCGCACAACCACCAGGAGCAGGAACGGAAGGCCGCCGATCCACACTGCCGTTGACGCCTGATGCAGGCCCGTGAATAGCAGCGCCGGAACCTGTCCTTCGACTCGCGCCGCGGCGTGACTAGTCATCAAAGCCGACCCGAGCATGACGGCGGCGGGCGCGAGCGCGATCCAACGTCGCGGCTTTAGCGCTGGGGCAAACGCGACGCAAAATAATGCGGCAGTAATTGCCGCGCCACCGGCTAGGAAAAACCCGGCAGTTACAATTTCACGCCACCTAAGATCGGCGGTAGCGCGCAAAATTGCGGAGTCAGCAACGACGAACAGCAACTGCGCAATGACCAGTCCTGCGGCCGCATAGCGAATCAAACGCCGGCAAGCACTCCATGCGATCGTGTCAGACGGCGGAAGACAAACAAGCGCAAACACGATCCCGCCCACGGAAAGCGATAAGCAGGACAGCGTCAACGCGCGTAGAAGAACCGAGAGAAAGCCAAAGATATTGAGAAGCTGCGCCATGCACCCGGAAAACTTTATTTGATTCGAAACGGAATCTCGCCGCGCGTAATGTGTCCGTCCGCGGCGAGAACTTGCCAGCGGATCTTGTACTGACCGGACTTGAGGTCGCTTGCGGCCGCGGTCAACGTGTCCGGTGATGGCTGCCCGCCGACACTCAGCGGATTGAGCTTGCCGGCCGGATTGACGAGCAGCATGCGCGAGCGTTTGCCGTCGATACGCGTGTTGAAATGCAGTTCGATCGCGATTGCGGGTCCGTCATTAGTCGATTGGGCCTTCGGTTTCGAACTCAGGAGCACAGCATGCGCCGAAGCGATCTGTGTGAACAGAATTACGGAAAGGACGAGGAAGGCACGGGCTATCATAGCGTCACTATATGCGATTGCGACACTTGCCTACGACCGCTCTTCTTGTGTTCACGGTTTCCCGCGCGTGGGCGCAGGACGATGCCGTTCGTTTGCACAAACTTTTCGATGATGAGCAGGCATGGATGATTCGAAATTCTCCGGAAGCCGCGACGATGCTGGGGTATCCGGGCGAGAATGATCGCTGGTCCGATAACTCCGCCGGAGCTATCGAACAGCGCCGGAAGCACCCGGACGAGACCGCCAAAACCTTAGCAACCATCAACCGCGCCAACCTAAGCGCGGAGGATCAGCTCAACTACGACCTGTTCCGCTGGGAGAACCAGCGCGCGGTCGAAGGAGAGCGTTTCCCATCGGAATTTCTGACGGCGCTGGATCCGCTTCAAGGAGGAGTTCACAGCCAGGTTCCTACCGTTCTACAGCAGTCACCGGCGAAGACGCTGAAAGACTATGAGGACGCGCTTGCGCGTTTGCGAAAAGTTCCTGAGCTGGTCGAACAGGAGATTGCGCTGCTTCGGCGAGGTCTTGCTGCGGGCATCACTCAGCCGAGGATTGTACTGCGCGACATTCCCGCGCAAGTGGATCGGCTGCTAAAGGAGGAGCCGTCCGCTAGTGTGATGCTTAAGGTTTTCGCAAAGTTCCCGGACGGGATCAGCCAGTCCGATCAGCAGCGATTGCGAGGGGAAGCGAGATCGCTCGTGGATGGACAGGTGTATCCGGCATTCCGTAAGTACCGCGACTTCCTGGCGCAGGACTATATTCCGAAATGCAGGGAAACGATCGCGCTTTCATCGCTTCCCGATGGAGCGGCTTGGTATCGTCATCGCACGCTTCTCATGACTACGACCACGATGACGCCACAGGAAATCCATGACACCGGTCAGCGGGAAGTCAAACGGATTCGCGCCGAAATGGAAAAAGCCATGCACGACGCAGGATTTCAAGGAAGTTTCGACGAGTTTGTCAAGTCATTGCGGACCGATCCGAGGTTCTACTTCACCGACGCCTCAGATCTGGTGAGAGGGTATCGCGATATTTGTAAACGGATCGACGCGCAACTACCGAAGCTATTTGGAAAGTTGCCACGGACGCCCTATGGAGTGCAGGAAATGGACGCATATTACGCGCCTTCGCAGACGACAGCATTCTATGAGCCGGGGCCGGTAGATGGAAGCCGGTCGGGTACATACCGCGTAAATACCTATAAGTTGGAGAGCCGTCCAAAGTACGAGATGGAGGTGCTTTCCTCACACGAATCCGTTCCGGGGCATCATTTACAAATTGCGCTGGCACACGAGCTTGAAAACGTTCCCGAATTCCGGAAGCAGATGGAAACGACGGCTTTCGTCGAGGGCTGGGGCTTGTATTCGGAAAGCCTCGGTTATGAGATCGGGTTGTACAAGGACCCATATTCACGGTTCGGGCAACTGAGTTATGACATGTGGCGGGCGTGCCGATTGGTCGTCGACACCGGCATGCACTCACTCGGCTGGACGCGGCAGCAGGCGATTGATTTCATGAAGACCAACAGTGCGTTAACGGAACAAAACATAGTGGTGGAAGTGGACCGCTACATTTCTTGGCCCGGACAGGCAGACGCGTACAAGATTGGGCAACTCAAAATTCGCGAACTGCGGACGCGGGCCGAGCAGAAACTAGGTGCGCGGTTCGACGAGCGTCGATTTCACGACGTGGTGCTCAGCGCGGGGGCGATTCCGTTGGAGGTGCTGGAACAGAGAGTGGATGCGTGGATTGGCTCAGAATGAGGGCAATGATGACTCTTGAAATTTGGTCCGCGATTCCTAAAGAGCGGGGCTCAGAGACCAACCCCACTCAAACCAAGGTTTGATGTGCTTGGTCTCGCCGAAACCAGAAGAATTCAGCCGAGTCTCTTGACGATCTCTCGTAGCCGTTCTCTAAGGAAGTGAGCATGGGAGCGAAGAAAAGAATTTAAGGTCCGGTATTATAGGCCAGAAGAGTGCTTCGCCTTTTGTTCGCCCCCGAATCCGCCGAAGCCGGAGGTCAAGTTGAACGAGTTCTTCGATGAATCGACCGAACAGTCGCAGGTCAAGGCAGCGATCGTTTCAAAGTACTTCTGGGCTTGGGCGAACGTCATTATGCCGACGGCGGCGAAGATGCGCGACGGCAAGATTGCGTATCTCGACCTTTTCGCAGGTCCGGGCCGGTACAAAGACGGAAGCACGTCCACGCCGATCCTTATCCTCCAGCACGCCGTTGCCGACCTGAAAATGCGCGAAATGCTCGTCACTGTCTTCAATGACAAGGACGAGGAGCACCAGCGAAATCTTGAAAAAGCCATCGCCGAAATTCCCGAGATCGAGAAGCTCCGATACCGACCGGTCATCCTAAACGAAGAAGTCGGCGAGGAGATGGTGAAGCACTTCGAATCCGTAAAGCTGGTGCCCACGCTTTTCTTCGTCGACCCGTGGGGCTATAAGGGGCTGTCACTCCAGCTCGTAAACTCCGTGCTTAAGGACTGGGGTTGCGATTGCATTTTCTTCTTCAACTACAACCGTATCAACATGGGACTTCCGAATCCGATTGTCACCGGGCATATGAACGCTCTCTTCGGCCCGACACGGGCCGACGAGCTCCGTGTCCAACTCAAGGACCTGAATCCCGAAGAGCGAGAGCTCAGGATCGTCGAGGAGCTCTGCAAGGCCCTCGGTGCCGGTAAAAACCGATTCGTCCTTCCGTTTCGCTTTCGAAACGACAAGGGAAATCGGACAAGCCACCACCTGATATTTGTGAGTAAGCATCTACGCGGTTACGAGATCATGAAGGACGTAATGGCGAAGGAGAGTTCCACGCTTGATCAAGGAGTTCCTAATTTTGAGTATTCGTCAGCCGACGAGCGCTTCCCTTTCCTTTTCGAGCTCTCGCGACCTCTGGACGAGCTTCAAGAAACTCTCATCCGGGTCTTTGCCGGCAGACGACTCACAATGGACGCCATCTACAAACAGCACAACATTGGTACTCCGTACATCGCACGTAACTACAAGGACGCGCTCCTGAAACTGGAGGCTAACGGGAGAATCGAATGCGAACCGCCTGCCGCGAAGCGTCGAAAAGATACGATGGGTGCCGCTGTAATCGTGCAATTTCCGGTACACCGAGGCGATCATGTCGCTTAATTCCCATATCGAGTGGACCGATGCCACGTGGAATCCCGTTCGCGGCTGCACCAAGATCAGCCCAGGCTGCAAGCACTGTTACGCAGAGACTTTCGCCGAACGGTTCCGCAGTGTGCCCGGCCATCCCTATGAGCAGGGCTTCGATCTAAAGCTGATCCCGCATAAGCTCTCGGAGCCGCTGCTCTGGCCATCGCCGCAGATGGTTTTTGTCAACTCGATGAGCGATCTGTTTCAGCGGGGCGTGCCGGACGAGTATATCGTCACTGTCGCGGAGATAATGGTGCAGGCAGACTGGCACATCTACCAAGTGCTCACTAAACGGGCAGACCGGCTCGCCGAGCTTCTCGCCGGAAAACTTAGCTTCGCTGCCGAGCGTGCCCATATCTGGTGGGGCGTTAGTGTGGAGGATTGTAAGTACGGCGTCCCCCGCATAGACCTTTTGAGTCGCGCGCCAGCCCGGACACGCTTTCTTTCCATCGAGCCGCTTTTGGAAGACCTCGGCGAAATTGACCTTCGCAATATCCAGTGGGTGATCGTTGGGGGTGAAAGCGGTCACGGCGCGCGCCCGCTCGATGCAGCGTGGGTCCGCCGCATCCGGCGCCAATGCCTGGATGCGAAGGTCCCGTTCTTTTTTAAGCAGTAGGGTGGTCGCCAGAAAAGTAGGCAAGGGCGTCTCCTTGACTATCGGACTCATGACGAGCTCCCGCCGGTAGTCCGGGCGAAAATCCCTTCGCGCTCGGAACGACTTGCTGCAGCGGATCGGTTCAAATCCCAAATAGAGTTCTGGAGCGACTCAGCCCCGCTCGTGAAGATCGCCTAGTTTCTAGCCCTACTTCCCTGGGGCACTCCTGGCACTACTCAGACCGGGTCACCCCGGGGCGCTTGCTGACGAAAGAAGCAGTGGGACGTCAAACTCTCCGGGAACCGTCGCCGCACGCAGCTTGTGACGACGGAGGCGAAAGCGCCAGGCTAACCCGAGCGTAAGGGAAGATCCGACAGCAGCCGCCACTCGACCCAGCCAAAGTCCCTCGAGCGAGAAGCCATAGCGAAACGTCAGGAAGTAAGCCAAGGGCATGCCGATCACCCAGTACCAGATTCCATTTGCCAGAAGCGGAGTGCGCGTGTCGCCCACGCCCACTAACGCGGCTGCCAGGAGTATACCCGCCGCATCGCCTAGCTGGAGAACGCCGCACAACAGAAAGATCGGACCCGCTGCTTGGATCACGGCTTTGTCCGTCGTATAAAACAGCGCTAGAGTCGGTCCCAGGCGTACAAAAATGGATCCGGCGACGGCAATGTAGCCGAGGCCGAGAATGAGGCTGGCATTGGCCGAACGCCGGGCTTGTGCGACACTATTTCGCCCAGCACTTTGACCAACTCTCACCGATGCTGCATACGAGAGACCCAATGGCGCCATGTAGACAAAAGCATCCAGATCAAGAACGATCTGATGAGCGGCGAGAAGCGTGGCTCCTAATTGCGCGCACAGAACAGATAAATACGTAGAAACGCCTAAGTCGGCAAGACTTTCGATAGCCGCCGGCCAGCCGATACGCAAAAGCGCTCGAATGCGGACCGCCCCCGAACGAATGGCCGCGAAAAGGGTTTGCGGGAGTGACTTCCAGAAACTTCGGGGCAAAGCGACCAGCAGAAGAAACAACGCAAACAGTCGCACGATACAGGTCGCCCAGCCCGATCCCGCGATTCCGAGTCGGGGCAGGCCCCAATGCCCGTAGATGAGTAACCAGTCAGCAACGAAGTTCACGAGGCCGCCGCTCAACAGCGAAATCATGACCAACACGACGCGATCAAGTGATTGCAGATAACGGCGTAGTGTCCAGTAAAGGAGAAGCGGAGCAGCGGACCAGACCAGCGCATGCAAGTAAGTATTCGTCTCGGCGACGATCTCCGGTGGGGTGTGGAACAGCCGCAGCACTGGAATGGAGGCGAGCGTCGCGAGCATGACCAGCGGTGTAAGAGCGGCGTCGATCCAGATTGCGGCGACGAGGAAGCGATGGCAATCGGTTTCACGGCCCCGCCCATAGGCTTGCGCAGTGAACGTCTGGAGTCCGGTCATCAACCCGACCGCACAGAAAGCAATCGCGTAAAAGATTGTGTTTCCGAGCGAAGAGGCTGCGATAGAAAGCGCCGAGTGTGGAAGACGGCCGATCATCAACGCATCGACGATGTAGGTCGACATCCACCCCATTTCCCCCAGCGCGAGGGGAAATCCCATACGCGCTGTAAAGAGCAACTCCCTCCGCAGCGTGGTCGTTTCGCGTGCACCAACCGAGGTCCGTTCAAAGGGAGGGTTCAACATCGGTGCGCGGGAACTTTTCTGAAACCTGCGAGGAATGTCATTTCGATCGTCTCTCCAGCAGTTTAAGTGGTAGCTCGCGGCGGACCGGGCAGTTCACGCCCGGCTAGCACCCTTCGAGTACGATAAAAATTAGATGGCGAACAAACTGGAAGAGATCTTCTGAACCGCAGCAGCGATCGCTAAAGGGATGGGGACGACCTTTAAAGAATTCGTGTCGCCTGACATCACCGAAGATTATCCCGACGAACCGCCCAAGTTCGAAGAGCGGTATCGCGGAACGCACGTGCTCCAACGCGATGAGAATGGGCTGGAGAAGTGTGTGGCCTGCTTTCTCTGCGCCGCGGCATGTCCTGCGCAGTGCATCTATATCGAGGCCGCGGAGAATACGGACAAGGTTCGGATCAGCGGCGGCGAGCGGTATGCGAAGGTTTATAACATCGACTACAACCGGTGCATCTTTTGCGGGTATTGCGTGGAGGCTTGTCCCACGGACGCAATTACGCACGGCCACGGCTTCGAGATTTCGAGCTATCACACATCCACACTGGTTTACCGCAAAGAGGATTTACTCGCGCCGATTCCGGCCGGCGCCAAGCCTCCAGTCATCGAACCCTCTGCCCCGTCCGCGCATTAATCAAGTCCGATCGCGATGGAGATTCTGGACGCTGTTGAAGCTCGCGTTTTGGGAGCGCTCCTCGAAAAAGAGGCGACCACTCCGGAATATTACCCTCTGTCGCTGAACGCGCTGGTTAACGCGTGCAACCAAAAATCGAATCGTTATCCGGTTGTGGAATACGACGAGCACGTCGTTTCTGACGCAATCGAGCGCTTGAAATTACAAAGGTTCGCCGCGGTAATCATCGGCAACGGCCGCGTCCACAAGTATGCGCAGCGCATCTCGGAAACCTTGAATCTAGGACGTCGCGAGATCGCCGTTCTGTGTACGCTGCTTCTGCGCGGTCCGCAGACCCTGGGGGAAGTCAAGGATCGGAGCGAGCGCGTGCATCGTTTCGAAGACCTCGAAGAAACGGAGCGCGTCCTCGAGAAGTTAGCGGAGTGGTCAAGTGGATCACTTGCGTGCAAGCTCCCGCGGCAGCCAGGCCAGAAAGAAGCGCGGTACGCGCAGTTGCTGACGGGTGAACCGGTCCAGGAATCGGATGAACCGCGCCCGCAAGGAGGCGCTCTGCGACTCGAAGACGAGATACAATCGCTTCGCTCGGAGGTGGCGGAGCTGCGCACGCGGATCGACTCTCTTGAAGCGCTGCTTCGTTAGATCCTTACCGGTTTGCAGTTGTTTGTGCCGATGGCTCGATATGAACGAGCACGCCCGCAATCGAGCCGACTCGTTCCTTCAGGCGACGCTCGACCAAATGACCCAGTTCATGTGAGGCGCGCACCGTCATGTCGGGATTGACCCAGAGATGCAGGTCGACATGATGCTGCAGGCCCGTCTTGCGGGCGAATACTTTTTCGACGCCGTCAACCCCGGGCACTTCGCGAGCAATCAGGCGAATCCGCTCGACGAGACCGTTCTCGGGCATCGTGTCCATCAGGTCCATCCCGGTGCTGCGGGCGACGCGAATGCCGATGCCGACCATAATGAGGCCAACGCCGAATGCGCCGTAGTGATCGGCTTTGGGAAAACGCGCCGGGTCGAAAAGCGTCAAACCCAGAGCGAACAGGGCGACTACGCCCGAGAGCACGTCCACAAGATCATTGAAGGAATCGGCCGTCAGAGCGGCACTGCCAATTTCTTTACCTGTCCGCCACTTCAGGCGCGACATCCAGATTTTGGCTGATATGGAGATCACCAGCGGCCAGACGGCATAGGCGGCGGGCACTCCGGTTTTGCCGTTGGCAGACGTGAGCGCTTCTACCGCAATGGCGAGTCCGCCACAAAAAAGAAGCAGTCCAACCACAAGACCGCTCACGATTTCCGCTCGTCCATGACCGTAAGGATGGTTTGAATCGGGCGGTTTCGCGGCGTAAGTAAGTCCGAGCCATACGAGACTGGAAGCAAGAACGTCGCCTGCGGATTCGAAACCATCGGCGAGAAGCGCACTTGAACCTGAGAGAACTCCGGTTAGAATCTTGAAGAGAGCGAGGGAACTGCTAATGACAACGCCAACTAGCGCCACGCGTTGTCCTTTGCTCACGCATTCAGTGTATCGTTCCGATCGTGCTCAGGGCGCTTTGCGTCTGGGATCAGAAGCTTCGATTGACAAGCTTAACGAGGGACGCTATATTCGCATAACATATTTTTTTATCAGTGGGTTACTGTCCTCAGGCGGGTCTGGTCTCCCGATGGAGCTTTTTTCGTGAAAAGTGACCCCGGGGGAAATGCGCAATGGCCGAAAACGAGCGTCTAGAACATCCAACTCCAAGTGTGCCGATGGAAACGGAGGACGATTACGAGCATCTGCTCGAAGATTTCAGCCACTTCGCTCCACCTGCGGACAACGAAATCCTCCAAGGGCGCGTGCTGAAAGTCACGCCTAAAGAAGTAATCGTCGATTTTAATTACAAGTCCGAAGGTTTGGTTCCGATCGAACAGTTTATTTCTCCCACGGGCGAAGTGCGAATTAAGGTCGGTGACCACATCGATGTGATGCGCGATCACCACGGGGAACAGGTGGAGGGCTACATTTTGCTCTCTCACCAAAAAGCCGCTCGTGTGCGCGTTTGGGCGGATCTGGAAAAAGCCGCGGCCGAGCAACTCGTGATCTCGGGACGCGTGCTCGGGCGAGTGAAAGGCGGGCTCTCAGTCGACGTGGGTGTTCCCGCATTTATGCCGGGCTCGCAAGCGGATCCTCGTCCGGTTCGCAACCTGGATATTTTTATCGGGCAGGATATTCCGGTCAAGGTAGTGAAACTGAATCGCCGCCGCGGAAATGTCGTGGTTTCGCGCAAATTGGCGATGGAGGAGCACGCACAGAGTCTGAAAGCCGCCACCCTCGAGAACATTCATGAGGGAGCGATTCTGACCGGTGTCGTAAAAAATCTAACAGAGTACGGCGCGTTTGTGGATCTGGGCGGGATCGACGGACTTCTTCATGTCACCGACATGTCGTATGGTCGCGTTTCACACCCGTCGGAAGCCGTGCATCCCGGCGATGCGGTTACAGTCACGGTTTTGAAATACGATCCCTCGCGTGAGCGCATTTCGCTCGGCATGAAGCAACTTGCGCCGGACCCGTGGGACGGGATTGTGGAGCGATACGCTCCCGGCAGCCGGGTGGTTGGACGCGTCGTGAACGTAGCAGACTACGGCGCCTTCATCGAGCTGGAGCCAGGTGTAGAAGGACTGATTCATGTGAGTGAAATGAGCTGGTCCCGGCGGATGAAGCACCCGTCCAAAATCGTGAAAGTGGGCGATCAGGTGGAAGCCGTCGTTCTCGAGGTGCATCCCAAGGACCGGCGGATCTCTCTGGGCTTCAAACAATTGGAAGCTAATCCGTGGACGACGATTGAACAGCGGTACGCCGTCGGTTCCGTCGTCGAGGGACGTGTGCGCAATATGACCGACTTCGGAGCCTTCATCGAGATTGAAGAAGGGATTGACGGGTTGGTACACGTCTCGGACCTTTCGTGGACCAAGAGAGTCAAGCACCCTTCTGAAGTGTTGCGCCGTGGATCGATGGTGCAGGCTGTCATTCTGGGAATTGATGCGGCTAACAAACGGCTTTCGCTCGGCATCAAACAATTGCAGCCGGATGCCTGGGAAACCTACTTCCAACAGCACAATGTCAATGACGTCGTGCACGGGAAGATATGCCGCATGGCAAACTTTGGGGCGTTTGTTACGTTGGCCGAGGGGGTGGAGGGACTGTGCCACTTTTCCGAGATGCCCGGTTACACCGGACGTAAGAACGAGCCCGCGCCGGTGACGGTCGGACAGGCCATGGACTTCAAAATTATCCGGATGAATGAGTCCGAGCGCAAGATTGGACTCAGTCTCAAGGCGATGGCAGCGGAGGAAGAGCGGGCGCGGTTTAGCGATTATCAGCGGAAGGCTGCTGCGGCAACCAGCAACATGGAGGGTTATATGACTGCGAGAAGCCGGGCTGGCGGACGCGACCGCTAATCCCTTTGGAGCGGCGTCTCGGGTCTGTCTTATAGCGTCGTTTTGATTGCAAAGCGGGGCTGTTCAAGCGATACTGTGGAATCGCTAATCGACACGAATGAAAATATTTACACCGAAACCGGAGGGAAGCGCACGATGACCAAGGCTGATCTGATCGAAGAAGTCTCGCGCGTGGTCGAGATGACGCGGAAGGAATCGGAAGTGATCGTCGAGGCGATCTTCGACAGCATCGTCAAGTCGCTGCGCACGGGCGACAAAATTGAAATCCGTGGATTCGGAAGCTTCCGGACGCGGCAGCGGCAGCCTCGCGTGGGACGAAATCCCAAGACGGGTACTCGCGTGGAAGTTCCCGCCAAAAAGATCCCGTATTTCAAACCGAGTAAAGAGTTAAAAGACGTCGTGAATAATTCCGTGACTTCTGAACCTGAAGCCCGGCCCGACGAAGAACCGGATCTTCGCGGGCCCGGATTTTAGGCAGCATGGATCACATCTGGAGCCCTTGGCGATATCAGTTCATCACGGAAGGGGCGCGCTCCGCGGGTTGTGTGTTTTGCCGGATCGGGGCGGATGCCCGCCAGGTATTCATACATCCAGACCCCGAGGTCGCCGATCTGCATCACGTGATTGCCGGAATTCATCGCCGGGTCGGCAGTGTCCCCGTTCCATAACTCCCAAATCGTCGTCGCGCCCCGCTCAACCATGTAGCCAAGCCCGGGATACGTCCTCTGGGTAGCAATCTGGTAAGCAACGTCGGTCAGCCCGTTCTCGGTCAAGGTACGCATCAGCCATTGGG
>JAVHMZ010198652.1:0-23305 GCA_034782995.1 Amazona versicolor
TTCGGTCGAGCGCCTCCTCGACGTGCGCCATTTGGGTTTCCATCAAATACAGCAGCGAATTCAAACACACCGGATCGTAGTGGATGATGTCGAGGTTGAACGGCCCAAACCGGTTCGAAGGATCGAATCCCGATTCCCGCATGGATCGATCACCCTTATAGAAGAGATCCTGAAATGACCCCGTCTTCCTGTCAAAGAACTGCCCGACGTCGTAGTCCGTCACTTCATGCGTTTGGAAGAAGAGCTTTATCAGATCGTAGTGACTCCGTCCTGCCGCATCGCGCTCGGACGACAACACCTCTTGCGCCGGCCCGTCCCCAAGATCGTAGTAGCGGGAGAGACCCGTAGCCGCAGTTAAATGCGGCGCCGTTGTCCAGAACCGGTAATAAGCGCCCATCGCCGGTAACGCCGCCTCCAACCACTGGCGATCGCGCATCTTTTCGTAGACTCCCCATACCATTTCGGTCAGAAATGGCGGCTGTGATCGCGTCAGATAGTAAGTGCGGTTCGCATTCAACAAAGTTCCGTACTCACGCACCTCGTACAGGAAGTTATCCGCCATGTCTTTCGCCAGACTCGTCAAGCCATCTCGCAGCAATCCTATTTGAATGAAGTAACTATCCCATCCATACATCTCGTTAAAGCGTCCACCCGGAACAACGTAAGGACGTGGAAGATACAAAAGCCCAGGAGGCTGATGACTGTTCCCTTTCTGCTCGAGAACGGCCAATCGAATGGTCGCGTAATCGGCCGGACTCATCTGCGCCTTCAGCTCTTTTTCGATCACACCGGCATTCTCATCGGCAGGTACATAAACCAGCCATCGCCCATCCGCTTCCGGCCGAAACTTTGGATCGACCGCGGCTTTTGCTAATTCCTTGTGCGACCGCGTCAGAACGCTCCAGGTATCCTTGATGTAAGTGAGTATCGGCCGCGGTTGTTCCTTCGCGACAGCCGGAAGCCAGCCCACCAGCAGAACAGCGATCACCTGTCTCATTCGAAACGTCCTCCGCTTGTCATCGCCATCATAGAACGTCCTCCCCTCGTCGGCTCGCGCCACCTTTGCTACAGTTGCACAATCCACGTTATCCTCTGCGAACGGCCAAAGATGACCCCGTCGGACCCGCCGGCTTGGAGCGAACATTGACGCAGTCGACGTCGGTGGCTGAGGCTATAACTGCTCCTCCCACTGAAGAAGGTTGGCGCGCGGTGCGAGCCGAATTTCCGGCACTCGTGCGCTGGACTTATCTGAATACGGCGACCCTCGGACTGCTTTCCCGGAAAACAAGCGCCGCGGTTGCCGCGCACCTGGAGCGCCGTGATCTCCTCGCCAACACGGATTTCGATCAGTGGTGGGATGATGTGGACGGCATTCGTGCTCTGATATCTTCGCTGCTTCAAGGATCGCAGCCCGAAGACATCGCGTTTCTTCCGAACGCCGCGACCGCTCTATCGCTTGCTAGGCGCGCGGTCGTCTGGGAAACCGGCGACGAAATCCTGACACTTCGCGAAGAATTCCCAAACCAAACCTACGCCGCCGCGGGGCTCGCCGATGTGCACCTTGTTCAAGCCTCGACTGACGAATTCTGGAATGCTGTCACTGGACGCACCCGCATGGTCGCGCTCAGCACGGTTAGCTATCAAACCGGCTTCCGCCCGCCCTGGGAGGAGTGGATGCAACCGCTCCGGAATCGCGGCATCCTCACGTACGTTGATGCGACACAAAGCTTCGGCGCTCTGGTGACGAGCATCTCAGGGTGCGAGCCCGACATCCTTGCCGTGGACGCCTACAAGTGGTGCTGCGCTCCGACCGGCGCTGCGTTCGTCTACATACACCCCGAGCTTCGCCCCCGCCTCGATTCTCCTGTTATTGGCTGGCGCAGCGATCGCGGCTGGCGCAACATGAGAAATCTCAAAGACAGTGATCCTGAACCAGCAAAAAGTGCCGAGAAATACGAAGGCGGCATGCTCGCCTTTCCGTCGCTTTACGGTTTGCGCGCCTCACTTGAAATGTTCCGCCATATTGGCCCCGCATACATCGAAGCCCGTGTGCGCGCTCTAGCGAAGACTTGCGGCGGTGATGGTTCCTCACCGATCGTCACTCTTCCGGTGACGAACCAGGACGCCTCTGCGCTCGCTCGCGCGCTTCAGCGAGAAAACATCCTGGTCTCCGCTCGCCGCGGCCGGCTTCGCGTTTCACCCCACTTCTACAACGACGAGCAGGATGTTGCCCGGCTTGTCGTCTCTCTCAAAGCACTCACATAATCACTCGGAGCCCAAAGTGTTTCACGAACGGTTTGAAATCCCGATCATTATGCAGGAGAGCATAGCCATTCTCCAAGCACCACGTTGCAATAAAGAGGTCGACCGTCTTGCGAACCGTAATGCCCGATTTGCGCAGTGCCCGATAGTACTGTGCCGCCTGAATCGCCATGGCTTGGCCGCCGAGTTCTACTACCGAAAATGAAGTCAGAAGTCCCTTCGCTCTCTCAAAAACAGAGTCCTGTGCGAAGCCTTGCAAAACTTCGCACAGAATCAAATCGCCTACGAGCAAAAGCTGAGATCCCAGTAGTCGATCTAGCTCATTTGTCTCGGCTGTGGCGATTCCGTTGAAATAGTCGATCCAAATGCTGGAATCGACAAGAATCAACGATCAATCCTCATCGCCTCGAGATCTCCTTCCCAGTGCAGTTTGCCGCGGAATTTGCGAACTTCAGCTTGTTTGTGCAACCGAACCAGAGTGCGCAGGCCGAGCTCGACAGCTTCGCGTTTTGTTTTTGCGCCGGTGGCGCGCTGCGCTTCGCGCATCAATTGCTCATCGATTTCAATGTTGGTTCGCACATGTGTATAATATCAAATTTCATACACAATGAGTTTTCCTTGCTAGCTCGCTCGCATAGCTCGAGCCTTACTCTTATCTTCCAAGCTCCCAGTCTCCAACCGCCGCCGCATCTCCCATCGCATGTACCGCAGGAGCTTCCACCCAGTCGGCAGCGCTTTGAAATGCGTCGATCCGGCCGGACGTGGCCACTCTTGGATCGCCACTTCCGCCCGGCTCATCTTGTGCCGGTACGCCCCCACGACCATTTCGAGATCGATCGACAACCCGTCGGGAAGTGGTCCGATTCTCCAGAATGCGTCCCGCCGCATCGCGCGATAACCATGCAGCACGTCGCGAACCCGATAGCCTTCACGGCGCCATAACGCCGCCGCGATTACACCTAACGCCTGCACAAACCATTTGCGCGGTTTGAGTGCGCGCCCGTCTTCTTCGTTTCGCGCGCCTTTGATGATCCGGCTTGCCACCACCAGATCCGTCCCGCGCTCGAGCTCCGTTCGCATGGCGGATAGGGTTTCGGGTTCAATATTTCCTTTCGGCGGGAACACCACCAGCGCATCGCACCACGTTTGTTGAAAGGCACTGGTGTATGCCGCGTTATACCCTCGTCCGGTTTGCCGCGCTACTTCGATTCCCGCACTTTGAAGATACTCGACTGTTCCGTCTTTGCTGCCTCCATCCATCGCGAATACTTGGTCAAACTCATTCAACGGCAATCGCGGCACATCCAGTTCACAACCAGGCCGCTCATTCCAAACCAGCAAACAGAGCCCAACCGTCATCCTGTTCCGTCTCGTTTCCCCATTACCTATCTTCTCTTCGCGTCGGATTTCGCCAGCGTTTCCAGCCATCGTAGTGCATACCCTGCTCCGGCGCCCGCTGCTAACAGAACAATCCATGCTAAAGGCTGCAAATAGCGCACCGTTGGTTTCTCGACTAAGCCGCTCGCAATCCCCACGAAAACGCCCGCGCCCGTCAACAACACGAACCAGACCCTTTTGTCTTCGCGGGGAGCGACAAACAATCCCATGCCCACCAGCAGCGGACTCACGAGCAGAACGTAGTACCAGCCTGTGAACCACCGCGCCCACCTCTTACTCGCGCTGTTGCGGCTTTCTTCTGCGTCATAACGGACGTGAAATCTCTGCTGAACCATGCGAGGGAAATTCGGATACAGATCGCGATCGAAGCCCTGGTTCTCGACAATGGAGGAATCCAGCATAACGCGATTCCAATAATCCCCGAACGTTTGCGCGGTGAGGGTGATTAATCCCCACGGATCCCGTTTCGCCGCGTGCATGGCCGTTTCCGTCGCGACGAGATTCGCGACGTAGTTGTCCGGGTAAGCCGTAAAATCCGGTGTCTGGATCACGATTCGCCCCACCAGCCCTTGCGTTCTCCAGTGCTGGAATGGCCGGAGAAAGCGGTTTGGCAGAGGGTATTCGGGCCGGTCAAAGATTCGGGCACGAAGCGCGGGAAACGGGAAATCTTCTGGCTGAACGATCGGTGCCCAGCTCGTTACCAAAAAGAATCCATTCGCGTAGAGATAAGCCGGTGGCCGCTTCGCCAGATGTCCGTTCCATTTGCGGTAACCAAACAAAACTCCCTGTGTCCAGCAAACGGAGATTGCCAGATGGAGAACGAGTACGCGCGTTCCTCCCCGCCTCACGCCTCGGCACAACGCCATAACGGGAAGCAAACCCGAAAGCAAGAATACCAGCGGGAGAGAACTCATCCTGACGCTGATCAACCAGAAACCGATTAAGGGAAGCCGGATCAACTTCCAAATATCCGGCCACTTTACATAGTCGAGCGCGCAAGCGAAATAAACAGCCAGCAGAAAACCCGCCACCGCTTCCGTTAAGACAAAATGCTCGGATGTCCACTGGAGCGGCTCGACCGCAAACAGCAGCGCCGCGCACAGCGCTACGCCGAACGGAGCACGAAAGATCCTCAGAAGGCACCACGCGAGCAGCAACGAACTCAGACCTCCCAGCACGGTTTGGAACACAACCAGAGCATCGAGAGTGTGGAAATGCCGCACCGCAAATACCCGAACCAGCCATCCGTACGTATAGCTCCGATCCGGCGGAAAAAATTTTTCCAGTGCCGTCGTGAGATAGGTTCCGGAATCGCCCATGAAAAAGGACGGGAGGCTGTCGACGAAGTACAGAAACGTTTTCAGCGCTGCCACCGTGAGGAGGATTACGAGTAATTGCACTACAAGCGGACGGCGCCTCACACCCGCATTCCACCCCTCCCGCAATCCTCGCTTCGGTTCAGAGCGCAAGTCGCATTTCATTCGTGCTGCGAAAGCCGAGCTTCTCATACAGCGGACGCCCATGTTCGCTCGCGTGCAATGCCACCGATTGGAAGCCATTTTGGCGGCACCACTCGATCAGTTCTTGCATGATGATACGCGCCAGTCCTTGCCTCCGGTGTTCGGGCTCGACATAGATGTTCATGATCCACGCTCGCCTCGGTTCGAAATTCAGCGGACTTCCCGGCCAGTCAACAATCACGACCCCCCCACCGCTGATAACTTGACCACCAAGCTCAGCAAATAACCCGAAGTATTTCCCGTCTTGCAGCGCGGATTCAAAGTAACTCCGCGAAGCACCCTCGAACGTGTCTGCTAAATCTTGATACTTGCCGCCCATCTCCAAAAACATCTCGCGCCGGTGGCGCAAGATTGTGTCGAGATCGACAAGCGTCACCGGCCGCAGCATCGCGTGGAAAGTACGTTCCATCTCTCAGCGGAGATCATGCCACACCGACCGGACCTGTGTAATATGAGCCTTCCGTACACTGCGATCATCAAACAAGAAACAACGCTGCCGGATGAGTGCTCTTCCTGTCATTCATGAGTTGATCGATCCCGTTTCCAAAGCGGCTGAACTGGCGGATCAATTCCTTCGGGAACCATCACGTTCAGGAGGATTCCCCGTCGAAGAATTACGCGCGCTCGCCGAGGCAGGGCTTCTAAAATTGACGTTACCGCAGAAACAAGGCGGCTGTGGAATCGGACGGTCACCCGGATCATCAGCTTCCCTACTCCATGTCCTCAAGGAAATCGGCCGCGGAAATTTGTCGCTCGGGCGCGTGTTCGAAGGCCACATCAATGCCTTACTCCTCGTCGAGAGATTCGGTTTCCCATCGCAAACGGCTGCCGCGGCGGAGAGTGTTGTCCGGTGTGACTCGGTGTTCGGCGTTTGGAACACAGGTCCCGAAGGTAGCCCCAAACTCACTCCACTGTCGAGCGGGGCTCTTGAACTCACAGGGAGCAAGACATTCGCTACCGGCGCTGCCCGCATCCAGCAAGCTATCGTCACAGCGGCTCTGCCGGACGGCGGCTGGCAAATGTGTCTGGTCCCTCTCGAGCAAAACGGCATCGCGGTTCATGCGGATAGCTGGAATCCGCTCGGCATGGAAGCGTCGGAGAGTTACACCGTTGTCTTTTCCGGTATTCGCCTCACCAACAATGCGCTCATCGGCGACCCTGGAGACTACTACAGCGAGCCGTTCTTTTCCGCTGGTGCATTTCGCTTCTGTGCCGTGCAACTCGGAGGAGCGCAGGCGCTCTTTGACTCGTGCTGCGTATGGGTGCGATCATCGGCCCGCAGTGGTGATCCGTTTCAACTGCAGCGTATTGCCGAGATGGCCGTTCTCGTCGAAAGCGGCCGCCATTGGTTGCGGCAAGCTGCGGAGTGGATGGAAGATTCTCTTGATCCACAGCGCATGAGAGCTTGCGCCCAGATGACGCGAATCGCCGTAGAAGGAATCTGTACCCGCGTAATCGAACTGACCACTCTCACTGTGGGAGCACGCGGTCTCGCCCATGCCGAACCTTTTTCCCGAACGCTGCGCGATTTACAGATGTATCTTCGTCAAGCCGGATTTGACGCGGCATTCCAAACGGTCGCGCGAGATGTCCTTGACGACCGCTTTTCGCATGACTGATTCGCACTCGCTCCCGCCCGAATACTTCGAACGGATTTACGCAGCCAATGCTGACCCGTGGAACTTTGCCACAAGCGATTACGAATCCGCCAAATTCGACCAAACGATTCGGACTTTAATCCGCGATCGTTACCGCAACGCCTTCGAGATCGGCTGCTCAATTGGAGTCTTAACAGCGCGCTTGGCCGATCTCTGCGATCATCTCCTATCCATCGATGTTGTGGAAGCGGCTTTGCAACAAGCCCGCGAGCGCTGCAGAGACTTGTTCAACGTAGAGTTTCAATTGATGTCCGTTCCCGGCGACTATCCTGCGCATTCGTTCGACCTCACCGTTATCTCGGAAGTCGGGTACTACTTGAACTTCGCTGATCTCCAAAAGCTTGCATCGCTGATTTATCAACATACGTCGCCGGAAGGTCACCTCCTGCTCGTGCACTGGCTGCCCACGGTCGGAGACTACCCGTTGACCGGCGATGGGGTGCATGAGTATTTCCTGTCTTTGCCAAGCTGGCTATGTATCAGACGCTTTCGAGCCCCGCAATACCGTATTGAACTTCTCGCGCGACGGGACGATCCGGCAGTTGATTCGCAGAACTGAATCGTTCAAGCTGGCAAACGGCCTCGTCTAACGGTTGTGACGAGGCTTTCCGAAAAGGTCCGTTTTCCAATTTGCTTCGGACATCGAGCCCTTCAAAAGCGGCGCCGAACCATGAGCATTGCAGCGCGTTCCAAACCTCAGTTCTGGATGCGTTCAGCGCCTTCGACAGTTGCTCGAGGACGCATTCGCTCACTATTTCGCCAGACTGAACTCGCTGCCACCACACTCTCAGATTTCGTCTCAAAGAGTACAGAGTTTCGAACAGAAAAACCGACGGAACATGTATCCTGGGCGACCCATGGCTCCAACGCGATAACTGCTCAGCCAAACCAACCGTAGCTCTTCCTTTCAAGCGCCCCGAGGTCCGCACACAAACATAAGGACTATGCCGGAACTTCACATCGCGCCGAACCAAGGCGTCGTACAGCGCGACGTCCTCCAAATACTTCTGCGCGGGAACACCACCTACCTGGTAGTACACGGAAGGTAAAACCGCCAGACTGCTTCCAAAATGCTGATGGTGCCTCGGCCAGGGATCGTGAGGCTGCGGGTCGCAGTTGTCTTCCAACCACGAAAGCAGTAGCTCATATCTGTCATGCGTCTCCTGAATTCTCCTGGTTTGCGAACTAAGCCGGTCAACGTCATCCGCATGCAGCGTGATTCGGCCGCCTACTGCTTGCGCTCCGCCATAGATCTCGGCCAGGTTCTGTGCAATCCAATCTTGAGCGACCTCTGAATCCGCGTCGGTGGACATGATCAGGGAGGGCGCTTTCGGCCGGCGTAAAAGACGCTCGCACGCGGTGTCCATCAGCAGTTTGCGCACGTGCCCGACATGAGCGCGCTCCGCCGATAAATGGCACTCAATGATGTGCAGCGGAAAGGCGGGGTGCCTCCGCTTGAATTCACACGCCACGGCGAACGACTGGTCTGAAGAATTGTTGATCAGAAGCAACACTTCCCAGCGCTCCGGAGGAAAAGGAGTGCCGTCCGAAGCTTCTTGTTGGGCCAAGGCGCGTAGCGCCCCCCGCAGCCGAACAGCTTCATTCTTGGCGGGTATGACCACGCACACTTCAAGCTCCGGGCTAGGTTCCGGTAGCGATGGATCCAGGGAAATCAAAATGAAAAAGATAATTCTGCAGAACGGCGAGTGAACGCGACCGCCGCCATCATCGTAAACTGTTCTGGACCCGTTCGGGGCTGTCCTCCAAGGTGCACTTGTGCCATTTCCTACTCCACTCCGTCACGCCATTCGCCAACTCGTCAAAACTCCGGTATCCACCATCACAGTGATTGCCACGCTGGCGCTCTGCATAGGCGCGAATACCGCTGTCTACACCGTCGTCGATACACTCTTTTTCAAGCCGCTTCCCTATCCCGATCCGGGTCGCCTCGGTCTCATCACAACCGTGATCGGCAAGGGAGCCGCCTTTGACGTCAACACCAGTCAAGACGGCTTTCAATGGGAGTTGCTCCGCGATCACGGATCGCTGCTCGACGGCGCGGTTTATGGAAGCTCGGCCGGAGTTAACCTAGCGGCTGGCCACAATGTGGAGTATGTGGTCAACCAGCGTGTCAGTTCAGGTTTCTTTCGAGTTCTCGGGATTGCGCCGTTGATCGGCCGCGAATGGACACGCGCTGAAGACGTACCCAACGGTCCCGCGCTTACTATTCTAAGCTACGGCCTTTGGCAGCGGACGTTTCACGGCGACCCTGGCGTCGTCGGACGCACGATCGACCTACGTGGATCTCCGCACACTGTGGTCGGCATTATGCCCCGAGGTTTTCTAAGTCTCTCGCCCGGAACAGGTGACGTTGGAACCCAAGCCCCCGCCGATCTCTGGACGCCGCTTCGCCCGTCGCACACCGGCGAAGGGTCGGGCGATAACTACGGGGTGATCGCTCGCCTGAAAGCCGGCACGACCGCAGCGCAGGCCAACGCTCAACTCACCTCCGTCTTCCAGGACTATTTCGCCAGCAGGCATTTCCCTGCGGGTGTGTTCGCTCAGGAAAGAGTTCTCCCGATGCAGACGGGGCTCACTCACGACCTCGGCTCGAGCATTCATCTGATGTGGGGCGCCGTCCTGCTGGTGCTTTTAATCGGATGCGTGAACATTGCCGGCCTCTTGCTGGCGCGCTCGTCCGCGCGCGCCCGAGAAATCGCGACTCGCATGGCTCTTGGCGCGAGCCGTATCCGAATCGTCTCGGAGTTGCTTGCCGAATCCCTTCTGCTCGCGCTGACTGGTGGCGCTCTCGGTCTTGGGGTGGGGTACATCGCGCTCCGCGTGCTGATCCGTCTCAATGGGAGCGAGTTCAATATGTTCGGCCCGGTGCATCTCGACTGGCGCGTGCTCCTAGTCATGCTTGTCATCACGCTTGCCACCAGCATTCTCTTCGGCCTCTTTCCCGCGTGGGACGCCACCTCGGTCGATCTCCGCTCGGCTCTTGCTGAAGCGGGTCGCGGGAGCGCGGGTAGCCGTCGCCAATGGAAACGGCAATCACTCGTGTTCGCCCAAGTCGCCCTTTCTGTCACTCTCGTTGCTGCCGCCGGGTTGCTCCTGCGCACGGTCCAAAACCTGCAAAGCGCGGACAGCGGATTCGATCCCCATCATGTAACCACCGCCACTGCTTCGTTGCAGGATGCGCGCTACGCCACCACCGCCGCAGGCAGCCGTCTTTTCCGCGACAGCTTGAAGCGCATCCGCGCCATTCCCGGCGTTACATCGGCCGCAGTTGCACTGACCCCGCCCTACGCGCGTGCGCTCAATGATGGTGTTCAAGTCGTCGGTTCCAGCGAGAGCGGCATGGCTAACCTGACGTGGACCACGCCAGGCATGTTTGAAACGCTGCGCATTCCCTTGCTGCGTGGCCGTGTTTTCACCGATGCCGATAACGCGCAAAGCGCCGGGGTTGCCGTTGTGAATGAAGCGTTTGTCCGGCGTTATCTGCGCCGCCAGCCCGAACCTCTCGCTGCCTCTATCCGCTTCGAGAACAAAACCGTGCGGATCGTTGGCGTTGTCAAAGACATTCAAGTCAAGATGGGTTGGGGCGGGATGGGTCCTCTCGATCATTTCGCTGGCGTTTATGTTCCGGTCGACCAGGTTTCGGACGGCATTTTCGCCCAGGCCAACGTCTGGTTTTCGCCGCACTGGATTGTCCGCACACATGGAGACCTTCCGTCGTTACCCCAAGCGATGCGGCGATCCCTCGAAGCCATCGACCCGCGTCTGCCATTCTCTTCGTTTCAAAGCATGCGTGAGATCCGTGGGTCATCGCTCACGCAGCAGCGATACCGGGCTGCGCTTTTCTCCGCACTGGCTGCTCTCGCCACTCTTCTCGCCGCGCTTGGCGTCTATGGACTCATCGCTCAGTCGGTTGCGCACCGCACACGTGAAATGGGTATCCGTCTTGCTCTGGGCGCGACCATCGGACAGGTCGTTCGCGCCGCCGCTGTGCCAGGCGCCGCGCTCTCGCTCGCAGGTATTGGAGCCGGCATCGCTCTCGCGCTTTTCGCCTCGCGCCTTCTGCAGAGCGTTCTGTGGGGTGTCGGAAACGCCGATCCGGTCACGTTCGCGTCGGTGGCGCTTCTGCTTATGGTGATCGCGGCGATTTCAAGCGCACTTCCTGCGTTGCGTTTGGCAAAACTCGATCCGGCTCATACTCTGCGCAGCGAGTGAACGGCATGACCTCTGCAACCACTCCTTTGCGGTCGCGTTTCATCCGAATCGTAGGGCACGGATCCTTCAGCGGTTTAGTAAGCCGCACCGTGCCAGAACCCGATCAGTCCTACGAGCTCGCCGACAGCAAAGAGCGGCCAATTGAACGGACGCGGGAAACCGCCCGCAGCCGTGTTTCGGAAATCCCACAGGAAGGCGGCGAGAATCAACATGCCTCCGCAAACAATGACGAGCCAATGAAGGCCCGAGATCAGAACCGGTCGATCGCTCCATTCGCGCCAGAGAACGACGGAAGACGCGGTGATCATCGAAAGCGACACGATCACCGGTGCGAGTACGGGGCCAACCCAGGGCACGGGCACGAGGAACAGAATGTCCCACGTCAACAGTGAAGCAGGCCAGTCTAGGAGCAGCTTCAAGAAGAGATAGAAGAGGACGTCCCAAACTCCGAACGCAAGCAAAAAGCCTGCCGTCCATTCACGAAAGTTACGCGCGGCAAGAATAGCCGCGGCCGCCAACATAAATAAAGTTGCGATCTCACGGCCGAGTTCTATCTTGAGACGAAGTATGTGCTCAGGCCCGAGGGTGTGTAGTTGCGCGAGCGAGATGAGTGGGAAGAGTTCAGTCGCGTTGCCTCCGTGGAACTGGCGGCGGATCGGCATGTAAATGGAGCGAAGATAGGCAACTACGGCTGCTTCAACGTAACCAAAAGCGCCGCCAAAAACGGTCAGGCCAATCACAATCTTCCAAAAAGATGAGGGCTGATCTTGACGACGTGATGCGCTGGACTGCGGTTTGGGAGCGGGCACTATCATCTCCGTGAATTTCAGTGTGCCGCGACCCTCTCGAACCGGAGATCCCACACGCGGCCTTCGCCGACACTCAGCTCGTTGTATTTGCCAGACCGGTCTTGAAGAAACCGGATTACGCCTATATCGGAATCGAATCCATTCTCATATAGAGGACGGAGCGGCAACGATGAGTCCGGGCGGCGATGCAGGACGAGTCCGTCCTTTTCAAGCGCGATGCGGAAAGTTGTTTCCGCTTCGTCGCTTTTGTACTCGCCAACGAAGCGTTCCAGCTGAGCGCGGGTGGGTTGGACACGTTTGACTTTCTCCCAAACGTCTCTGCCGTAGACAGTATTGGTCGTCAGCAGCCGCTCTGTATGAGTGTTGGGGTCCGTTTCAAACCAAACCATACTTGTTCCGCTGGTCCATCTGCCGTTAGCGAGCGGGTTCAGAACGACTTCGGTGTCGAGGCGGAGGTGTCCCTCGTGTTCGTCGATCGCCGCTGTGGATCCATCACGCAGACTTCGATAAAGGCCGGTGTACGGGCTCGGATTCGGTGACTTGTTGACCGAAACCGATGCCGGCTCCGTTGTTTGCGCGGGCGGGAAGTAAAGCGCAGCGACGTTATGACCGAGTTCAACTGTGCGCGCGGCCCCGTCGTTGCACAAAACGGCAAGCGAAAGGTGCTGTTCCGGATAGCGGGCAAGCCAAGCGCGATAGGCAGCGGTGGCACCGGAATGGCTGACCTCGCGATAGCCCTTCCAGACGTCGAAAAAGAGACCCGCCCCATAGTTGATCTTCATTCCATCGCGAAGGACGCCGGGTTTTTGTTGAGCTTCCGTCAAGTCGCGTCCGCCCACTTTTCCGGTGTCGAGGTTATCGTTCCACTTCAGTAAGTCACCTACTGTAGTGAGCAGTCCGCCGTTGCCGTAAACATCTTCGAACGGCATCTGCTGGCGAAAACCGTCGCGGCCTTCGGTGTAAGCGATCGCGCGGCGCGCGATCACGCGATGGTAATCGTCACGCCAGGTAGTGGCGGTCATGCCGAGCGGACCAAAAAATTCGCGTTCCGTAAAGATGCGCAGGGGTTCTCCTGTTACGCGTTCTACCAGCATCGCGGCAAGGTTGTAGCCGGAGTTGGTGTAGGACCAAGCTGTTCCGGGAGGGTAATTAAGCGCGTGCTGGCGGGTGAGGATGTCGAGCACATGAGCGTGGGTGTACTCGCGCGTAGTTCGCGGCCAACCGCCGATCGCGGCAACTTCGCCCCAGTCACGGAGTCCACTGGTGTGGTAAAGAAGATCGCGGACGGTGATGCTCGTGTCGGTTTCGGGCAGTTCGGGAAAGTGCTTCCGGATGGGGTCGTCGAGCGAGAGTTTACCTCTTTGCGCGAGAAGGAGAACAGCTGCGGCGGTGAACTGTTTGGTTACAGAGCCAGCTTCGAATACGGTGTCGGGCGTGTTGGCGATGTTGTGTTCGAGATCGGCCATGCCGTAGGCAGCCATCACTGGCGGGGCGTTGTTGGACTGAACGGCGACGGCGCAACCCGGACCGTCGGTGCGATTGTAGGGGGCGAAGATTTTGGCGACCTTCGCCTTGATGTCAGGCGCAGTTTGCGCGTGGGTGAGGAGACAACCGGCGAGGAGAAGGAGCAGAAGGCGCGCGTGCATCGCTTCAAGGTATCGCGGCGTGGGGACGGGCATGGCCGGTGTTGCGAATTTGAAAAATTGGAAGCAAACGGAAGCGAGCATAGAAGCTATCGATCGATATCGTTTGTCACGATCAGGACATCCAGCACGCGTGGGCCGTGGACACCCCTGATACGGGTCATTTCGATGTCGGAAGTTGCGGACGGGCCGGAGATCGTTGTAATGGGGCGTGTCGCATGTGGACCTAGCAGGCGGATGGCTTCGGGAACAGTCTCGACAATTTGGTTTGCGTGCACGATGCAGAGAAGGTAATCCGGGATGAGCGTGAGGGCGCGGCGGCCTTGCTCTTCGCCGCTCCGCAAGATGATGGTTCCGGTTTGCGCGATCGCGACTGTGCAGGTGGTGAGAGCGCCATCGGTTCTGTCTAGGTCGTAGTAAGCGAGGTCGTTGTCTTCGATCCAATTCGGTCCTATGGGGAGTAAGGTGCGAGGCAGACCGGGCGGAATCGCGATGCGCGTTTTCCCTCGCTGCCCGAGTGCAAGCGCGATTTGAGAGGCAAGGTCACGTTCGACAACACGAAAGACTTGCGCGTCGTAGTCGTGCAGCCGCTCAGTGAATAGATCGAGGCGCTGCTCGAGAGCGAGCGATCCGGTTTGGATATAATCCCGCGCGGGCTCAGTCGCCGCTTTGGTGTAAGCACCAATCGCGGCGCGGATACGAGCAAGGATGTCTTCTTTGGCAGAGGTCATCCGCGTGTCGCTTTCCACCAATCGCGGAAGGACTGCTTGGGGACCGGGACCAGGTCGCGCACCGCAGTCCATGCGCCGAGAATGCCAGGGAGCGCGCGGAGCACCCCGTCGCGCTGGAACGGGAGTTGGCCCACACGAGCGAGTTTCTGCGCTGCTTCAAAGCGGGCTGAGTTAGAGAGTGCAAATGCGGCCGCGCGCATCATCACGCGCTCCGATACGGGTGCTTTGCCGCGCTTTACGACTTCACCTCGAAGCTCGACCAGAATATCCGGAATATTGATCTTCACTGGACAGACTTCGTAACATGCGCCACAAAGTGAGGACGCGTATGGGAGCGAGTCTCCGTGCTGCATGCCTTGTAATTGCGGCGTGAGGATCGCGCCGATCGGTCCGGCATAAATCGATCCATAGGCGTGACCGCTGGTTTGCCGGTAAACCGGGCAGGCGTTGAGGCACGCGCCGCAGCGGATGCAATCGAGCGTCTCGCGCGTTCGTTGATTGGCGAGAATGCGAGTGCGCCCGTTGTCCAGTAGGATCACATGAAATTCGCGCGGACCATCACCTGGGGTCGCGCCGGTCCAAATTGAGTTATACGGGTTCATGCGCTCGCCGGTCGCCGAGCGGGGCAGAGTTTGCAGAAAGACTTCGAGGTCATCCCAGCGCGGGACGATTTTCTCGATGCCGATCAAAGTGATCAGCACTTGCGGAAGCGTGACGCACATGCGGCCGTTGCCTTCGGATTCGACAACGCACACGGATCCAGTCTCGGCGATGGCGAAGTTCGCGCCACTAATCCCGATGTTCGTCCGAAGAAACTTACCTCGTAAGTAAGTACGCGCAGCTTCGGTCAAATCGCGCGGCTCGTCGCCTAATTCGTCGAGTTGCATCTTCTTGCGAAACAGTTCGCGGATTTCGAGCTTGTTCCGGTGCAGCGCGGGTACGACGATGTGGGAAGGCTGGTCATCGCCAAGCTGGATGATCAGATCGGCAAGATCCGTTTCGATGGGCGCGATCCCGGACAATTCGAGTGCGTCATTGAGGCGAATCTCGTCCGAGGTCATGGTTTTGACCTTGATCACTTCCGTTTCGCCATGCCGCTGAATCAGACCGACGATCAATGCGTTGGCTTCGTCGGCATCGCGCGCCCAGTGCACCCTTCCGCCTGCGCCGGTGCATTGCTCTTCAAACTGCAGGAGGTATTCGTCGAGCCGGGTAAGCGTGTGTTGTTTGATGGCGTTACCGGCTTCGCGCAGCGCTTCCCAGTCGGAAAGCTCGGCAACCACTTTGGCGCGCTTGTCACGAATGACGTCCGTGGCATGCCGCACGTTGTGCCGAAGCTGCGCGTTCTGAACGAGTTTATGCGCCGCTTGGGGAAAGGGCGGCGCGGAAGCCGCATTGCCGACTCGAACGCTCATCCTTGTTGATCGCCTTCGGTTGACGACAAGATCTCGGCGAGATGGACCGTTCTAACTCCGGTGCGCTGCCGGTGAAGCGCACCGAAGATGTGCATGAGGCAGGAGTTGTCACCGGCGGTGCAGACTTCGGCTCGCGTGCTGACGATCTGGTTCACCTTGTCGGCAAGCATGGCGGCCGAAACGTCAGGGTTTTTTAGCGCGAATGTGCCGCCGAAGCCGCAGCACTCTTCGCGCGCGGGTAAGTCGACCAGCTTGAGTCCGCGCACATGCTGGAGCAGCCGGTAAGGTTTGTCGCCGACGTGGAGCGAACGAAGTGAATGGCAGGAGGGGTGGAAGGTGACGGTGTGCGGATAGAAAGCGCCGACATCTTCCACGCCGAGTTTGTCGACGAGTAATTCGGATAGTTCAAACGCGCGTGGAACAACGCTGCGAACTTGTTCTTGTAGCTTACTGTCGTTGAGTTGCGCGGCAATGCGAGGGTACTGATCGCGAATCATCGCTACGCAGGAAGCTGAGGGGACACAGATCGTTTCGGCGTTTCGGAATAAATGGAGAAAATTCCGGATCATGGGCAGAGCTTCGCGCGCGTAACCGGTGTTGTGGTGCATCTGCCCGCAGCAAGTTTGCTCGGCGCGGAACTCGACGTGATGGCCCAGGCGCTCGAGAAGACGCACAACCGCTTTGCCGGTTTCGGGGAACAGCGTGTCGTTGTAACAGGTGATAAAAAGCGAGATCAGCAAATCGCCCTTCATCGTAGCGGAAGGGATCGGATTGCTTTCCAGTGATGTCAGTTTAGGGATTCAGCTCCATGTTTGTCGCGGTGGCGTGGGACTGACGGCGAAGCCACTGTTTTCGTTTCAGGTCGGCCATGGGGCCGGTGAATCTTGGCATTTCGGACTGTGCGGAGGCGGGCTGGGTGAACGTTGGAGAAAGCAGCATTCTTTTGGAAGGAGCAAAGCCAGATTGCGGCGCGGCTGCCGCGGGCACTTGACCGGCGAGCGCTTCGAGTTCCCGTTGCGTGCGGTCGATCACACGCCCGAGCCGGCTTTGCTGCCGGCTGAGTTGGTCCAATAGGCGCGCGTTGGCCTGGAATGCGGCCAGCCAGACTGCCCGCCGCACTCGGATTCACCTCCATCAGTTCATCGTGCAACCCAAGCAGCGCAACGGCATCGAATCCAGCTTTTCGCTGGTGGAGCGTATCTGCACGCAGATCAAACGGTGGCAGGGCCGTGACCATCGGCTGCGATGGGTCGCTTCCGCGCAGTTATTCGCCGAATCGCGATGGAACAAAATCACCGGATACCGCCATATGTCCATACTCAACCGGGTCCTGGAGGCCGCCTTTCAAATCCGCCATGATCACTGCACTGCTACTCGTCGTGAGCATGTCGCGGCTGCTTAGAATGAGAACTGAGCCGCTCACTTTTCAACGGAAGGGCGGACATCCTCGGATTGGCCGTCACCGAAAATCGAACATTATTTCCTCCCCCACCTCAACCACTTACAACCTACCCCCGCCTGCCGGAACTCTACTGACTCTCTACCCTGAAACCAGAGAGTGGAACAAATCTACAAGCTCCAACCCGACCGCTGTCTCGCCTTACGCGGTTTCGATAGCTTTGCCGCAGCGGCAGCCCTACACGACGCAACCCCCACGAGCTTCAAAGTAAGTGGCACGTTTCGTGATCCCGCCGACTTTGCCGTTCTCATGCTTTGGGATGCCGACAATTACTACGAACACGCGTCCATCAAATATCTTCCCGATTTCGATTTCTCCGGCCTTGTGCTCACCTTCAATCTGCAATATTCCGATGGCGTCCAACCGATCGACTCCCCTAAATACAACTGGATTGATTGGGCCACGCTCGATTGCATTCTCGTCTACGACGATCCCGCCCATCGCCCGCGCATTCGCCTCTGGGATTACGCCACTCTTGCCGCCGGCAAGTTCACTCCAGCGAGCGGCACGTTCACCCTCGCCGTCGGCGCAAATGGCATTCAAGCCGGCGATCGCCTGACGCTCTGGTTCGAAAATGTCGCCTTCGATTACACTGCCCCGGCGGGAGCCACACTGGCGACCGCGGCCGCCGCGCTCCGCGACGCAATCAACAACACGAACTGGGCTCTCACCAACCGTTCACCCGCTCTGCTGGCCGCGAGCGCCGGCGCGACCGTCACGATTCAAGCCGCGCGCCACGGCTGGGTGAATACGACGGGCCCGGTGGTCACCTGGTCAGCAGGCACGCCCGCCTCCAACGGCGCCTATCCCTGGAGCGAAAAATTCACCGGTCTGGCAGCGGGTGACGCACTCTGGCTAAATCAAACCGCCTACACCATCGCCAGTGTCCAATCCTCCACCCAAGTCACTCTGTCTAATTCCCCTCCCGGAAACCTCCAGAACGCGCAATATGTCGCGCCTCGCGGAGGCCGCGACGGCAACATGTTTACCCTTTACTCCACAGCCCAGCCGCCCTCCGGAAGCACAACCCCGAATCTGACCACTCAGCCCGCGATCCAACTCTCGGGCGGAGACTCCACAATCACCTGGAACATTAAGCTTGATTTCTCGGCTTTGCAAATCAACCAGCTTCGTCAGTGCTGGCTCACCTTCGCTCCATCACTCGCGAACGGGAAAGCGTATTCCGACACCAATTGGGTCGCCAACTTTACCAACTGGAACGTAACCGGCAACGCCACCAAGCGTCTGCTAAAAATCGCGGGCGCCGGAAGTGTGCGCGTCGAAGAAAACAGCGATTGGTGCAAGTACACAGGTTTCGGATGGGCTCCTGCACCAGGTGAAACCGGCTTCTACTCCAAGTACGCCGCCGCGGTCGCGCGCAATAAGATTCCGCAACTTGACGCGCACGGCAATCCTCTCAAGGACTCGAAAGGCAACCCCGTCCTTCAGTCCGCCAATAATTCGGTCACGATCACCTATCAATGCGGCGCGACGCACGACCTATATGTCGGCACGTCGCTTTATACCGATCGCGGAATAGTCAGCGTGCAAGTCGACGGAAATAGTCAGCCTGATCTGAACTGTTATCTCGCTCCTGCTGATGGCGCTGCCGTGGTCACCCGCCGCAAACTTAAGTCTGGACTCCCGGCCGGTCCGCACTCGGTCAAACTCACGATGCAAACGGACACAGGCACGACTGCCAAATCCTTCTACTTCGACTATCTCGAAGCTGCCGTTCCGACAGACTGGCCCGGCCCCTCGCGCACTCTCCACAAAATCTCGCCCGCACTCGATTACGACACCGATCACACCTACAAGCTCTCCCCCGCGCGCGTGATGTGGATCTTCGATCAGCTTGGTTTCGCCGGTCCCGTGAATGAATACATGGGCGTGTTTTGGTGGAATCAGCGCACGGGCATCGGCGCCGTTTTCCCGAAAGCCACAGTCTCGTTCGGAGGCAAATTCGCTTCGGGCGATGCCATTTTTCTGAACCTCAACGGTCAGCCTGATCCAGCCAATCCGGGCGGCTTCATCGGAGGCGATACTCTCGGCAAAAGCATTTTTCCCGCCGACACTCCCCAAACCATCGCCACCCACTTCGCCGCTTACATCAACGCTTCCTCAACCGCGGCTTGGGCCGCGGCGAACGGCCCCACGCTCACCGTCACATCGCGTTCGCCTGCCGCTCCGTACGCACTCTCCGTTCAGGCGTTCCCCGCGCCCGCTCTTGGCCAAGGCTCGACCGGAACCGTCGCGGTCGGTCCTCCCCCTGTCCCAAGCGTTCTCGCAACTTGGCAAATCGATACAGGCAAGCAGCCCACGCTGAACCAGTCTGTGAGTGACTGGCATGTCGACTTTTACGCACAATGCGCCAAACGAAAACTGGAGGTCACCACGGCGGGCTCCATGGAGCTTGTGCTTCCTCCTTCCGGATTCTCGGCGATGTTCCCTCCGGACGCTCACGGAAACCAAACCGCGGTCTCGACCGCCACTGGTTTCGGCACTCTCAATTCCAACCATTGCGCTATTGGTAGTTCGCTTCTGCTTGCTTATCAGAAGCAGTTCTATCGCGCCGTCGCCGCCCTGCAAGCAGCCGCGGGTCTGACCCCCTCTGTTCAGTTCGGTGAATTTCTCTGGTGGTTTTTCGGCAATCCGCAGAACGCACCCACGGGTATGGCCTACTTCGACTCCGAAACCACCAATGCCGCCAGGCAAAAACTAGGGCGCGCACTGCATGTGTTCCTCACTCCGAACGACGACCCCACGGTCAACAACAGCGCCGATGCGATTTTCCTACGCAACCGTCTCCGCGATCACGTCGCCGCGCTAGTAACCGATCTCCGCAGTGCTTTCCCCAACGCCAAATGTGAAGTGCTGTTTCCTTACGACGTGAATTTCCCCACTCCCGTCCAGCCCGGAAGTCAACTAGGTGGCCGGCTGAATCGCTTTATCAATCTGCCTGTCGAATGGCAACAGCAATCGAGCAGCGGCCTCGATCGGATGAAGGTCGAAGCTCTGCAATTCACTACGCAGTTTCGCAGCATGGATCTTGCAAAGCAGGCTGTTCAACTCATGACGAAATTCGGATGGCCCCGCGGATCCGTCCGTTACCTCGCGCCTGTTTTCGGCACCTTCCAACCTTTCACTACTGAAGTCGGCCTCTGCTTCTCGGAAAACTTAAACGCCGTCAATCTTTGGGCGTACGATCACGTTTGTCTGATGAACCTCGACCTCAAGAGTCTGCGCGAACCGACCACCTAGTCGTCGGGGATTAAGCCTCAGCGCCGTCCGCTGCTGCAGATTGAACTTCTAGTTGCGAGCGCAGCCAACGTTTTGCAAATGACCAATCCCGCTTGACGGTGCGCGGATGTATGTCGAGCAGCAAGCCGATTTCTTCCTCCGTGTGGCCAACGAAAAAGCGCATCTCGACAACTTTGGCCGCTCGTTGATCTTGCGCGGCGAGGCGGTCGAGCGCCTGATCCAGTTCGTCGTACGCCCCGAAATCCGGGTCGAGGCTAAGAAAGCCATCATCCCACCTGATCTTGTGCCCGGCACCCCGCTTTGCTGCGTTGTGTTGGCGGGCGTGGTCGATCAGAATATGACGCATCATCGTCGCCGCAACACCAAAGAAGTGGGCGCGATCTCTCCAGTCGCCGGGCTGTCCGACAAGCCGCAAGTAGGCCTCGTGAACGAGTGCGGTTGGTTGCAGTGTGTGGTCGGGGCGTTCGCGGCTCATGAACCGGGCCGCGACGCGATGCAACTCTGTGTAAACGAGTGGAAGTAATTCCGCCTGAACCGAATTGTCACCCGAACAGAGACGGCCGAGAAGCTGCGAAACTTGCGTAGGTTCTTCCATCCGCCGAGCGCGGAAACGCGCTACCTGGCAATCTCTTCGGGTGTGAAAGCGAGATCGCGGTCGAGGACCATTTCGAGCGTGCTGCCACGTTCGAGAACAGCATCGGGTCCGTGGGCGGCCATGGAGCCGAGCAGCCCACCAAGTGCGCCGGCTGCTGCGCCAATACCTGCACCCATTCCGAGGTGCCCCGCGGCTCCGCCCGCAATCGCGCCGATTCCGGCGCCGGCAGCCGCTGTTTGTCCAACTGTGCGCGCGGTCGGACCTCTTCGCCCTTCGCCCTCGATTTTGCCCTCGGAACGATCAAGTGATCCTTTACCGTTGTCATCCATATTGGACACCCGTGCCTTAAAGTCACGTGTCGTTCCGTTGGGAAGCGTGAGCGAATCGAAGCGCACGAAGATCTCGCTCTTCCCTTTCACGTGACCTGCGCGCTTCACCTCCGTCAAGCTGCCGATAACATTGCTTCCCGTGGGAATAATGATTTTGCCCTTCGATAGAATCGGGTACACAGTCTCGAGATAGACCTTATCGCCGATCGCGGAGTGCCTGGTATTTACGGAGTTGATCAGGCGAAGCGGGATCTTCGTCCCCGTCGCAACAAGGTACTGTGTGGGCTCGACAGGTGCGGGCGGCGTAGGCGGGCGCTCAACCAAAGTGGCGGCGGGCCCGGTGGGTTTCTCGACCGGTTCCGGCGGACGATAATCCGGTATGCGCGGCGCGGAACCGTTCTCCGCCATCACCACAGTCGGCGGAGTGCTCCCGACGCGATCATAAACAAGCGTCGACTCCTGCTCGCCGCCCGGACGAGTAATCTGCCGATGGATTGTGAGGTGATTGCCGTCGCGCGATAAGCGCCAGTGGTCGGCGATCGTGTAGCTTTCAGTCGGAGTACTGACTAAAGTCTGAATAAGCAGCGCCGCGCCCTCCCATTTGGTCTGGCTGTTCATGGATGTGCCGCCGTCGCGATCACGCGTCGGCATACCCGCCGTATCCAGAGTGAGTGCGGGTTTCCCATCGGCCGCCGCCACTCGAAACATTCGGATCGCCGGCCCTTGCTGATCGATGCGCAACTGTTTGTCGGCAGAGCCATGAACCTCGCTCTGCTGGACGTTGAGCTTCCAGCTTCCGCTAAAGTTGCGATCATCGGAGGCGTAAGCGAGCGCGCAAGTGAACAGACAAGCCGCGAGAAAATACCGCGGAATTTGACAAATAAGTGACGATTGCATAGCGATCACCCCTGATCCGCGTATGTATTTTACCCGAGTTCGTTCAAAAACGCCTTAAGCACTTACAGGAGGTACTAGCGTTTTCAAAAAATCGTGCGCCACAATTAACCCGCGCTTGAATTGCTCCGTAAAATCGTCGCCCTGGTAAGCCGGATAGTAAAAGTTGTCCTCGTTCTCGATGTTCATCGCTCCGGTATAACCCTTCTCCGCCAGCACCGAGAAAAACCCCTTCCAATCCACCGACCCATCCCCCGGCACACGGAACCGCCACCAACTCGCTCCATTCACCGGCTGAATTCCCGACCGCCGCACCACGTGCCACAGAATCTCTGTATCTTTCAAGTGCACATCGTAGATCTTGTCGGCAAATTCTCGTGCCGCCTGCACCGGGTCCATGAATTGCCAAACCAGGTGCGACGGATCGAACTGCAGACCAACGCGCGGGCTATCGCCGAAAGCACGAAACAGAGCTTCCCAAGCAACAGGCCCAGTCGCGATGTTCGGCCCGCCTGCCCACGGCTCCCACAGAATCCGCACGTTGTTGTTCTCCGCAACCGGGAAGTAACGCTCGGTGTAAACCCGTTTGATCTCGTCGACCTGCTCGCTCAGTGACCGCCCGTTCATCTTCCCGGACTGCCCGCCAACATTCGGGATCCCCAACTTCCCCGCGACATTGAGGGCGCGAATCGCCATCTGGTTCTGCTTCTCGCGCTTCGCCGGGTCCGGATCGATGTGGTTCCCGTCCAACGCGAGCGAAGACACCGTGATTCCCGCCGCCTGAATCTTTTCCCGCATCGCCGCCAGCGTGGCGTCATCCTGGTCAAACGGATCCAGCCGGAGTTGCATGCTGGTAAATCCCTGCTGCTTCAGGAACGCCAGATTCGCATCCGAATACCCGCACAGCACACCGAGCTTGGGCTTCCAGTTCGGGCGGGAGCGCTGCGCCTCGACAGCCGTCGTCGCAGCGACCGCGGCCAGTATCGTTCTTCGCGTGAGAGTCACCCCATGACATTACTGCGGAGCGAGCCGTCACTGCAACTGCTGTAGCCCCAACCGATACAATGACCGGGGAGTTTTCATGCGGCTTCTTACCTG